>JADOBO010000321.1:0-26499 GCA_016403345.1 Corylus heterophylla | reverse complement strand
ATCGCAGCCCGTGTGCACTCGATTGCACGCCGTGATCAAGTCTCCTTAGGTGCGCACGAGCGCATGGCTGCACTCGTCTGGTCCTTTTCTTGTAGTGCGTCGATGGCGTCCCCTACGATCGATCGCACTACCAAAGCCTCCAGCTTTTCCCAAATTTGCTCTTCAAGCCCAATACTTCCATATTTGCTTCCTTTTCTTCCATAAGCCTACTAAAACAAAGGAAACACATAAAAGAACTAAAATAGCAAAAACTAACAAAACTAAGGAATTAACACATATAAGTTAAGGGCTTAAAATATGAATATTTTAGCATTTAACATACCGCAAAAAATATGAACTAAAATTTAAATGACAATAAAAGAAATGACTGAATGTAGATATTGAATTCATATTCGGGATGAGACCAATGGTCCGTACCGCCAAAAATTTGAACTATAATTTAAATGACAATAAAAGAAATGACTGAATATACAAGCTTAAAGTAAATACTATATGTAATAAATATAGATAATATCATAAGCCCATTGAATTGGTTGGGAGCCTTCCAAACCAATCTTTAGCTACTCCAACCAAAGTTAGGGGGAAAGCCCTACATGAAATCTCGTCAGGGGAAAGCCCTACACGAAGACTCTCCATATGGTCCGTTGGATCCCCGGTCCCATCATAGGTATTAACTCAGGGCATCTTGAATTTGTCAGGGAGGGGAAAATTCATGACTCGAGGAGTGAAGGGCAGATTCGTGTTCTCCATGAGCTCCCCTGCATTGGACTGATCTCCGCCATTAGCTATCAGGAGAGCCATCTCTTCATATTTTTTCTTAAGATCCTGCAAGTCAGCATTAACGTTGCTCTCGCTATGCCCTTCAGTACAGCAATCCTCCTGGCGGGGACACTGCTCCCGTTGAGATCTAGTATGATGAGACCTCTCAGGGTTCGCTCGCTGATTGTCTTCTACATTCTAGACAGTTGTGTGATGGCTGGCTTGAACTGAACTCGCATCATCTTCGTGATCAAAACCTCGAGGCCACTTCCCCCTACGGATTTTAGCGTGTCTCTCCATCTCGCGCCTATCCTCGTGTCTTTTGGTCCTCCTTTCTTCCCACTCTGGATCCCTTTGGCTATTTCGGCCTTCAACAACCGTGAGCCTAGTGGCGGGATCTACATTCTGCTTTTGCAAAGCCTTCATGCATTCAGTTATCTGCTTCATAAACCCAGCTAAATTAGGAGGTGCTCCAGCAACCGTGCGAGGTATGTCAGGCTGACGCACCGATTGAGAATGGGAGTGTGTAGTCACCATACCAGAATAATAAGAATTGATCAAATGAACGAAAACTCGATGAAAGTTTCCCACAGACGGCGCCAAACTGTTGATACACAGTTTTCTGAGATGGTGACATGACACACCTAGAGGTGGTGCTGACAACTTCGTAGACACTTTAGGCTACACAAAAAAAAAAAAGAACAAACAGGATTAGAGCCCCCGTTGGTGTCCCGGCGAGGGAGCTCTGATGCCTAAGTCAAAACGTAAGGAGAGAATATCTAAGCAACCAAAGTTTTCAGAGCTAAGATTGCGCTTACCTACAATGGAAATTAGGACTTGTATTTATAGGCATGGAGTAGAATTTGTTTCCTGACGTCATGGGACTCCTATCCCTAAATATCTGTTTCTCTGTTATTTGATTAGGGTAGGAATCTTGGGACAAAGTGATAAGATTTTTGTTTGGATTAGGTAACCTTTTGAATTAGAATAACAGCCTATCCCGCTTATGCAAGGATTGTTTGTAGGTGGATAACCATCTATGTTGTAGAGAGTTTTTTGAATGTGAGATAATGATCACTTGGACTAGTTTGAATACTTGCGTATCCTTAGTTGTAAAATGACAGTTTTACCCTTGGCTCTTGACTTACTTGCTTTCGGAGTTGCATCTCGGATTTGACGTCTGTACCTCCGAGGAGTAGTCTCGGACTCGTGTCGAGACTTCCTCGAATATGAAACCTCCTCGGGAAAGCTTGTCCGAGGCCTTGTTGGGTATTCCGTTTAGCTTAGGTCGGGTTTGGGACCGTTGGGCTTTAGGAGCGGATCCATGGCCCAACAATATATAATCTTAATGTGCATGCTCTTGTTAAAAGTCCCAAAGATAAAACTTTACTTATACAAACACATTTTTGTGACGCAAATGTTAGGGTACCAAAATCAGTAGTTTGGTCTGAAGTAGAACTTCCATCAGAATGGTTATTAGAAAATGAAAGCATTCCAACAAAAACAGAAAATACAGCATTTGATCTAAATTGTTTACAACAATACTTAGATGGTACTGTTTGGTTAAGTTTTGATAGACCAAGACTCAACAAACCACCCTTCATGATAAAAGAAACAACTTTCCAAAGCCGTAGAAATTCTACCTCTTCCTCCGTTAATATTGAACCTTTAAGAAGAGATAAAAATTTAAAGTTAAAAGGTATAAAAGTAGAATCTATAATAAGCTCCCCATGTTATACATTAATCAAGAAAATTTTGAAGAAGAAGGACCAAATTCCCAACACAAACAGATATAGAAGAACCTTCTTTACACCACAATTAATGACTATAAGTAAACCATCTTTAGACCTCCAACCCATAATAAAAACTATAGTTCTACCAAGAATACAAAAAAAAAAAAGAAAAATATAAGTTAAAATATACAAAAGAAAAAAAAAATAAAAATCTTTGCAGAATGGGAAAAATTTATGAATGAACATAAGTTACATATAAAATTTATGAAAATAAAAAAATTAAACATGTTAACAAAGTGGGAAAAAGCGAAAGATAAAACAATAATAGAAGCAAGTCACCCTCCAAAAGAACCGATCTTTGTAAACTTTAAAGGATCAAAAATTTTAGCCTCCCCTTTTAAAACTTCCAAAGATGACGTAATAAAGAAGATCATGGAACAAAACAATTACACAAACCAAAGCCTCATAACCATAGGAAAACAATTAGACCGAATAGAAAAAGAATTACACCCCCAACTAAAACTCAAACTGAAAAGAAAAACCCCATTACAAACAACCCCTCTTAAAAATTTCACAACCCAAAACGTTATACTTAAAGGATAAAGACGAAATCTATCTTGAAAAGGTCAATAATATGCTAAAACAACTTGAAAATGTCAAAAGTGACGCTAAAACAACTTGAAAACGTCAAAAGTGAAACCTCGCCCTCTAAAACTATCCAAGTCATTAGAAAAGACAAACAAATAATCACATATGAAACAACAAGTGAAACACAAAGTTCAGAATCTGTACAAACTACAGATCAAGAAATACAGCAAATTGAACAACAAGTCATAATTCCAAGTTAATAGAATGATTAAACCAACGCTAACACCCCCAATTGGTACTCTAGACCTACACCACCAAACATTCAATATGAAGAACAAAATGTTTTTAACCAATTCTCAGTCTCTACTAACAATATTTATGAATGGAATATTGATGGTTTGTCTGAACAAGAAATTTGAAATAAACTACAGTACATGTCAATGGTTATTAATAATTACCTTACAAATTCAGAAAAAACTAATGCAGAAATTGTAGACATTTTAACATCAGGATTTACGGGAACATTAAAAGCTTGGTGAGAAAAATACCTAACTGAAACACATCGTACTGAAATAAAATATGTAGTTCAAAAAGATGAAGAAGGAATCCCAATTTATGATGAAGCACATAACAGAGGAATCCCCGATGGAATTAATGTTTTAATTTACACCGTAATGGAACATTTTACAGGAATCCCTAGTAAAGTTACATCCAGAATTCATGACCAACTAAGTAACCTTGGGTGTCCAACCTTAAGTGATTTTAGATGGTATAAAGATGTTTTTATGTCAAGAGTAATGTTAAGAGATGACTATAAAAATGCCTTTTGGAAAGAGAAATTTATCAATGGTTTACCCAACCTATTTGTCCATAAAATCAGTGAAGAATTAAGTAATAAAACTGGAATTATAGAATATGATAATCTCACCTACGGAGCCATCATAAGTACAATAAGTAAAATAGGATTAAAAATGTGTATAGATATGAAGATAAATAAAAACTTGAACAAAGAAAAAAAGAGAAGCAAAATTTTAAATGGGAAATTTTTGTGAACAATATGGCTTACCCCCTATACCACCCTCTAGAAGAAAACATAAGGATAAATACGTAACAACTAGAAAACCCTACAAAAAAGGTTACAAAAAAAAACAAAAACTTTGAACCAAATGAATATTACAAGAAAAATAAAACAACAAGAAAATATTACAAAAAACCATAAAACGAAAAATATGATAAAAGAAAGTAAAATGCTTCAAATGTGGAAAACAGCCATTACAAAATTTAGTGCAAAGTAAAAGATAAAATCAACCAATTAAAAATTTCCAACAAAGAAAAAGAAGATTTGTATAAAATCTTAGAACTCGAAATTCAAATTCTAGTAACAATGAAGATCTATCCAAGGTGGAGAGTTGCTTTTAAGACGATCATATAATGGTTTACAATGTTTTCTAAGGTTTTGATAAAATTCAGCAACATAATTTAAAAATCCTAGGAACCTTTGAAGCTAGTTTCTATCAAGGATGATATCGGAAATTTACCATAAATTGAATGGCCCGATCAATGGGTTTAACCATTCCTTGGCCGATGTTGAATCCTAAAAATCTGATTTTTGTTTGAAACAAGTTGATTTTTGTAGCTGAAACAACTAAACCACTAACTTTGATGATACTAAGAAAAGAATGAAGATGTTTTCAGTGTTCATCAATTGACTTTGAAAATATGAGGACATCATCTATATAAACAATTAAGAAATGTGCTATAGGGTCAAAGATTTCATTCATGATGTTTTGAAATTCACTTGGGGCATTTTTTAACTCAAAGGGCATGACATTCCACTCATAGTGGCCAAATGGATTTGGATCTGCCAGAATCCACTCTTCATATCAAATTTTGAAAAAACATTGGCTTGACCTGTGCATTTATCGAGGTCCTTTTCGTTTTGAATTGGATATCTTATCCTTTGTAAGACTTTATTAAGAGGTTTGTAGTTTATTACTTATCTTGGAGCTCCACTTTCTAGTTCTGCATTTTCTCGTAAAAGGCTAAACAAGACCAAGAGGACTTGCTTTTCTAATTATTCCCTTGTTAAGCAATTCTTTAATTTCAATTTTACAAAGTTCCATTAAATCTTGATTCATTTGGATGGGTCTAGCTTTAGTAGGAATTGTTAGGCATTGGTCTTAGAGCTCGGTTTGTTATGTATTTTCATAAGATATACAAGAATATACATAATGAAAATAAGATATGAATATACATAAAGAAAATAAGATATATGAAAATAAGTACTTACGAAAATATGATCTTGTAAAATTAGCTTGAAGAAGCATTCATTGAATGAAACATTCTATAATACATAGATGAAACTCGACATACATATTGTGAGATTTCACAGATGATCAAAGAGGGAGAAAAGAAAAGAGAATTAAGTTTGGAAGAGCAGAGCTGCGTTTACAAAAGGGAAGGAGCTTTAAATAAAAAATTAAAAGTGAATCATGTAGATGAACAATGTTTTATGCAGGTGAATAGTGCTAAATAGTGCTATGAGCAGTAGGTGCCGACATGAGCAGTATGTGAATAGTGGCATGAACAATGTTGAGCGATAATAGCCACCAAGCGGAATGGCCATCGAAGCGAGTTACATGAGCAGTGTTGTATTTGGGAGCAGTGTTTGCTATATTTTGGAGCAGATGATATTTGTATTTGGGCTTCTCTAAATCTCAATCTTCACCAAGATCATAGGGTCTTGGGCTTCTGGTAAATGGGCTGTACTTGTTTTGTTGAAGAGGAGGACAAAGCTGGGCTTTGTTCTTCAATGCCTTCATTAAGGGGAAGGCTTCTACAAAGGTCTTTGAGGTCTTAGTTACATTGGACACAGGCCATGGCTGCAGCAATTTCTGCATGTAGATGTGATTTGCTTGCCGGAATTGGCTTTGAGTGGTGAAGGAAGGAAATCTCTGTGTAGATGAAAGATTTTTCGAATGTTGAATTTGTCCCACCGGACATATCTGTTTCTTACGCAAATTCCTTGATCAATAGCATAATCCCATTTGAAAAGCCATGGAATTTTATATTTCTTTGCCATATGGAGCAAGCAAGGAAATTAACTTTCGCTTCATTCTTTATGTAATGCATCTGCAAGTTAGGGTAAAATCTCGGAATAATATCATGACTTTGGCACCATCTGTTGAACCAAATAGGAGCTATATTGCTGAAGTTGTTATCAAAACAAAGACACCAAAAATGATTGTTATTATTGTTTGGATAGAGAAGTATACTGCCATGCTTCAATGTAATCATAGTAGTTGTATTGAACTTGGTGGCCTGCAGCTTTGAGATCGGATGGGTGACCCCATTCTTTTGTTGAAATGATCTTTGTGATATACATTTTATCAAAGATTATCCTTTTATTCTTGATCAAATTTGTCTCGAATGAGTCTTTGGTAATTGATCTTGTTTGGAGTAAAATGTCTGTAGAAATTGATGGATTTAGATGGGTGAAATGGAATGAAATTCCATCTAGGAGAAATAATTCTTTACAAGATCCAAAGGATTCTTGAGATGATCTTTGTCATGTTCTACAAAAACAGGTTTTCTATATAGGTTTTTGGACAAACCTAGATCTATTGGTACGGGTAATTAGCTGGTTGGTATAGAATTTTTGCTGCTGTATGAGTTTTGAAGAGTTCAGTTGGGTAGGGATAATGGTTGCTGTAGGACATTCTACCAACTGGTAAGGGTCCGGATGACTTGGGGATGCTAAAGTGGATGAAAAAGTAGGTCTTGAGAGACCCACAGACACAGAAACTTGTTTAACATGTTAATGGGTGAACATGTGTCATAGGGGTTTACATTTCCTGGGCTCAGGACTATATGGTGATTTGGTTGTGACTTGATGGAAGGTGTTTTATTTTTGTTTTTACTGGATTGTGACTTTTCAGCCATCTTTTCCCTGCAAAAATTCATGAGTGAGAAATCGGGTATAAATTTTGATCTCCTTTGATGTATTCAATATCAAAATCAAAGATGCTTAAAATTGATTGCCATCAGCGAATATCTATTTACTTGCTATATTTTGAACATCTTTTCTAAAACATGTTTTGCACTTTTGCAATCGACTCGAATTAAAAAATTTGGTTTAGCAAATCACTTTGAAACTTTGAGATGCATAATACTATAGATAAAATATCTTTTTAATAGTACTATATAATTACTGTGTGTACTTCCAAATTCTGAATGGAAACAAACAATTTGTTCGAAGAATCTAGAGAGATTCTGTTTGAGAATACCGCCATATCCAATGTTGGGCGTTTGTTTCTACAATTTTGAAAGCTTTACGATCAAGAATGCCAAGGCAGGCAAAGTCTTGATATATTTTTGACTTCTTGGACAATTGAAGTATAAAGATCTGTCCAAGGTGGAGGTTGCTTTAAAGACGATCATACAATGGTTTACAATGTTTTCTAAGATTTTGATAAAATTCAACAACATAATTTAAAGATCCTAGGAACCTCTGAAGCTAATTTTTATCAAGGATGATATCAAGAAATTTGTCTACAAATTGAATGGCTCGATCAATGGGTTTAACCATTCCTGGACGATGTTGAATCCTAGAAATCGACTTTTGTTTGAAACAAGTTGATTTTTGTAGTTGAAACAACTAAACACTAACTTTGATGATACTAAGAAGCGAATAAAGATGTTTCGGTGTTCATCAATTGACTTTGAAAATATGAGGACATCATCTATATAAACAATTGAGAAATGTGCTATAGGGTCAAAGATTTCATTCATGATGTTTTGAAATTCACTTGGAGCACTTTTTAACCCAAAGGGCATGACATTCCATTCATAGTGGCTAAATGGTGTAACAAATGTTGTTTTATATCTATCTTGTTCATGGATTTGGATGCGCAGAATCCACTTTTCATATCAAATTTTGAAAAAACATTGGCTTGACCTATTTTGTTTATCCAGTCCTTTTTGTTTGGAATAGGATATCTTATCCACTGTAAAACTTTATTAGGAGGTTTGTAATTTATTACTAATCTTGGAGCTCCTCTTTCTAATTCTGCATTTTTTTGTACGTAAAAGGCTGAATAGGAGCAAGAGGACTTGTTTTTTCTAATTATTCCCTTGTTAAGCAATTCTTTAGTTTCAATTTTGCAAAGTTCTATTAAATCTTGATTCATTTGGATGGGTCTAGCTTTAGTAGGAATATTTCTTTCACTGAAATCTTTTACATACGGAAGTTTTACAATATGCTTTTTCCTATGCCAAAAGCCATTGGGGAGATCAAAACAAACTTCATTTTGTATTTTTTTCTTTGAATCTTTCAATTTTCTGTAAAAGGATGTCACTTGATAGTTGTTGTTCGATTCTTTTATTTTTAATTTCTTCTTTTAGGGAGTTCAAATGCTTGCTCTTATTCTGTAAAATGTTAATTGTTTTAAAAATTGAAACTTCTTTTAACATATTGAGATCTTTAGTATGGGGTCTTCTGAAGAATTTAAATTTTACTTTCTCTGCTAAAACTTCTGTGGTAATTCCTTTGTGATCTGTAGTAAAGGATACAAAAGATATAAAAGGATTCCTAATATGACCTTTGAATCGACATGTTTTTATTAAGACAAATTAAGTTTTGAAACAAACATGATCTTGTGGACATATGCTTTAGGTAACTTGTAATCTATCTGCATTTCACTGCCATTGGCTGATAATAAATGTTCTGTAGTTTTTGAATAATATTTAGTAGGTATCATTCGTTCCTGAATACAGTTTAAATCTACACCTGAATCTATCAAAGCTATAACATCAAATTCGATTCACCATTAATAATTATTGTTACTCTAGAGTGCCATTTTTGGAAAAGAATTCTATCAATTATGTTTAAGTATTTTTCATCGTAGTTTCTTTGAAGATTAAACTTTTGGTTGAAGATTTTGTAGATTTTTCGTCTTCTAATTCTTGTTCACTTTCAAATTGACTATGTTCAGAAATTTTTTTATTAATCTTTAAAATCATTACTTCTTGTTCCAATTCTTTGTTTTTGGCTTTTAAATCTTTTATTTCTATTTTGATTTGATTGACTTCATCTTGTAAGTCTTGGAGGGTTACTTCCTTTGTTTTGATTTAAATCATTGAGGATTTTATCAATACTAATTTATGATTCTGTAATTTTTGTTGGTCCATTTTTTGTTTCATTTTTTATTAAATTACTCTTTAATTTTTCAAGGTATTTGGCTTTAATTTCTGGGTCTTCTATTCCTTCTGTCAAATCAAATAGCATTTCTTCATGTTTAGTTAGTAGATTTATCTTAAGTTTTGTTTTACAACATGAATCTTTGCAACCTAGTTCTATCTCTGAATTACTAGAATTTTGACTTGATACATAATCTGTTGAGGTGTTAAAAATTTCATCTTCATTGTCACTAGAATCTGAATTTCTGAGTTCTAAGATTTTATACATATCTTCTTTTTCTTTGTTGGAAATTTTTAATTGGTTGATTTTATCTTTTATTTTGCACTCATTTTTGTAATGGCATGTTTTTCCACATTTGAAGCATTTTACTTTCTTCTTAACATATTTTTCGTTTTTTGCTTTTTTGTAATATTTTCTTGCTGTTTTATTTTTCTTGTAATATTCATTTGGTTCAAAGTTTTTGTTTTTTCTATAACCTTTTTTGTAGGGTTTTCTAGTTTTTGCGTATTTATCCTTATATTTTCTTCTAGAGGGTGGTATAGGGGGTAAGCCATATTGTTCACAAAAATTTCTCATTTCATATTTTGCTTCTCTTTTTTCTTTGTTCAAGTTTTTATTTATCTTCATGTCTATACACATTTTTAATCCTATTTTACTTATTGTACTTATGATGTCTCCATAAGTGAGATTATCATATTCTATAATTCCAGTTTTATTACTTAATTCTTCACAGATTTTATGGGCAAATAGGTTGGGTAAACCATTGATAAATTTCTCTTTCTAAAAGCATTTTACAATCATCTCTTAACATTACTCTTGATATAAAACATCTTTATACCATCTAAAATCACTTAAGGTTGGGCACCAAAGGTTACTTAGTTGGTCATGAACTCTGGATGTAACATTACTAAGGATTCTGTAAAATGTTTCATTATGGTGTAAATTATAACATTAATTTCATCGGGATTCCTATGTTATGTGCTTCATCATAAATTGGGATTCCTTCTTCATCTTTTGAACTGCATATTTTATTTCACTCGATTTGCTTGATTAGGTAGTTTTCCACCAAGCTTTTATTGTTTCAGAAATCGATGTTAAAATGTCTACAATTTGCATTAGTTTTTTCTGAATTTGTAAGGTAATTATTAGTAACTATTGACATGTGGTGTAGTTTATTTAAAATTTCTTGTTCGGACAAACCATCGATATTCCATTCATAAATTTTGTTAGTAGAGATCGAGAATTGGTTAAAAACATTGCGTTCTTCATATTGAATGTCCGTGTGTAGGTCTAGAGTACCAATTAGGGGTGTTAGGCATTGGTCTAACCATTGTATTTCTTGATCTGTAGTTTGTTCAAATTCTGAACTTTGTGTTTTACTTGTTGTTTCATATGTGATTATTTGTTTGTCTATTTTAATGACTTGGACAGTTTTAGAGGCGAGGTTTCATCTTTGACATTTTCAAGTTGTTTTAGCATGTTATTGACCTTTTCAAGACATGTTTCGTCTTTTCTTTTAATTTTAATGTTTTGGTTGTGAAATTTTCAAGAGAGGTTGTTTGTAATGGAGTTTTTTCTTTTAGTTTGAGTTTTAGTTGGGGTTGTATTTACCTTAATTCCGTTTTCTATTCGGTCTAATTGTTTCCTATAGTTATGAGGCTTTGGTTTGTATAATTGTTTTGTTCCATGATCTTTTTATTTCATCATCTTTGGAAGTTTTAGAAGGTGAGGCTAAAATTTTGATCCTTTAAAGTTTACAAAGATCGGTTCTTTTGGAGGGTGACTTGCTTCTATTATTGTTTTATCTTCCGCTTTTCCCATTTGAGTTAACATGTTTAATTTTTTATTTTCATAAATTTTTATAAAGTCAAAGAACTTTATATGTAACTTATGTTCATTCATAAATTTTTCCCATTCTGCAAAGATTTTTATTTTTTGTTCTTTTGTATATTTTAACTTATATTTTTCTCCTTTTTCTGTATTCTTGGTAGAATTATAGTTTTTTATTAAGGGTTAGAGGTCTAAAGTAAATGGTTTACTTATAGTCATTAATTGTGGGTGTAAAGGAGGTTCTTCTATATCTGTTTGTGCTGGGAAATTTGGTCCTTCTTCTTCAAAATTTTCTTGATTAGCTGTATAGCATGGGGAGCTTATTTCAGATTCTACTTTTATACCTTTTAACTTTAAATTTTTATCTCTTCTTAAAGGTTCAATATTAACAGAGAAAGAGGTAGAATTTCTCGGCTTGTATCTTGTGGATTTCTATGGCTTGTTGGTGTATCTTGGAAAGTTGTTTCTTTTATCATGAAGGGTGGTTTATTGAGTCTTGGTCTATCAAAACTTAACCTAACAATACCATCTAAGTATTGTTGTAAACAATTTAGATCAAATGCTGTATTTTCTGTTTTTGTTGGAATGTTTTCATTTTCTAATAATCATTCGAAGGAAGTTCTACTTGGACCAAACTACGATTTTGGTACTCTAACGTTTGCATCACAAGAATGTGTCAGTATAAGTAAAGTTTTATCTTTGGGACTTTTAACAAGAGCATGCACATTAAGATTTGTTTTCATTGACTTATAATAAAATCATAAATTAATGCTAAAGGTTGGCTTCCTTCTAACATATCGTAACTCGTTGTTTTAATGTTCAAAGTTAAAGCTTTTAAGATCATGGATCACTTAAACTTAAAGTGAAGTCGGAAACAATCAAAATGAATTGGTCCTTTATGAAGACTAGATTCAACGACTCCTAACATGCTAGTGATATAATCTTTATGTCTTGCATCTCTTAAACACAAAAGTACAGGCATTAATTCCTAGACGGACTAGGGTTTTACCGCAACTTGGATTAATCCTCGTGAAGGAAATTCACTTTCTTTTCTCTAAGTTTTTAATTACTTCTTTAGAAAGTAATTGACATGTATCATGATGTTTATTTAAAGCATAGACTTGTTCAACTATTTTTACGATGTAATCATTGCTAAAAGACAAGGGTGAAAAACTTGATTTATAAATTTCTTTGGTTGGGACCTTGGGTATGTTCCAATCATGTGAATCTATATTTGCTTCAGGAATGTGATATTCTTCTTCATTAACTATATTAGGTAAAGAAGGCAAACTAGATCTAGAGCTCATAGAAGATGCGGATCTAAACAACCTAGACATAATTCAAAATATTTGTTAAGGACAAGACAACAAAATTGAAGACTTTCTACTCCCAAATGCTTCTCTTTACTTGGGTCTTTAAGTGTTCTAAATAGCTATTTGTGTGTCCTCTTGTGTGTCCTCCCGACTTACAAGCCTACCTAAGCTGTGGCGTGCACATTGACGGCACAAAGCGTACATCCCATAGAACTTAAAGGTTTTGCTAAAGATAACATCTGAAAATATACTTGTTTTACAATTCTGTTTTAGGAGTTAACAAATATATGAATAGACATCAAGATGAACAGATCTACACTAGGCTCACGATACCAAGAGGGGACTGCAATTGTCCACCTTGGACAGATCTTCATACTTCAATTGTCCAAGAAGTCAAAAATATATCAAGACTTTGCCTTGTCTTGGCATTCCTAACGTAAAGCTTTCAAAATTGTAGAAGCAGACGCCTCAACATTGGATATGGTATTCCCAAATAGAAAATCTCTCAGATTCTCCTGAACAAATTGTTTGTTTCCATTCAAGAATTTGGAATTCAGCACAAAGTAATTATAGTACTATTAAAAAGGAAATTTTATCTATAGTATTATGCATCTCAAAGTTTCAAAGTGATTTGTTAAACCAAAAATTTTTAATTCAAGTCAATTGCAAAAGTGCAAAACATGTTTTACAAAAAGATGTTCAAAATATAGCAAGTAAACAGATTTTTGCCAGATGGCAATCAATTTTAAGCATCTTTGATTTTGATATTGAATACATCAAAGGAGATCAAAATTCTATACCTGATTTCCTCACTCGTGAATTTTTGCAGGGAAAAGATGGTTGAAAAGCCACAATCCAGTAAAAACAAAAATAAAACACCTTCCATCAAGTCACAACCAAGTCACCATATAGTCCTGAGCCCAGGAAATATAAACCCCTATGACACATGTTAACCCATTAACATGTTAAACAAGTTTCAGGTTCTTGGTTCCCCAAGACCTACCTTTTCATCCACTTTAGCATCCCTAAGTCATCCGGACCCTTACAGGTTGGTAGAATGTCCTCTGACAACCGTTATCCCTACCCAACAAAACGTTCAAAACTCATACAGCAGCAAAAATTCTATACCAATCAGCCAATTACTCATACCAATAGATCTAGGTTTGTCCAAAAAACTTATATAGAAAATCTGTTTTTTATAGAACATGACCAACGTCATCTCAAGAATCCTTTGGATCTTGTAAATAATTTTCCCTCCTAAATGGAATTTCATTCCATTTCACCCATCTAAATCCATCAATTTCTATAGAGACATTTTACTCCAAACACATCAATTACAAAAACTCTGTCCTGGACAAATTTGATCTAGAACAGAAAGAATAATCTTTGATAAAATGTATATCACAAAGGTCATTCCAAAGAAAAGAATGTGGTCACCCATCTAATCTCAAAGTCTGCAGGGCCACCAAGTTCAATACATTACTATGATTACATTGAAGCATGGTCAAAGTACTTCTTTATCAAAACAATAATAACAATCATTCTTGGTATCTTTGTTTTGATAACAACTTCAAGATCAGTCAACTCTCTATTTAGTTCAACGGATGGTGGCAAAGTCATGAGATTATTCTGAGATTTTACCCGAACTTACAGGATGCATTACAGTAGTTCTCTGCAGCCTACAAAGTTAATGAAGCAGAAAATCAATTTCCTTCCTTGCTCCATATGGCAAAGAAATATAAAATCCTATGGCTTTTCAAATGGGATTATGCCATTAATCAAGGAATTTGCAGAATAAACAGATATGTCCGCTGGTGGTACAAATTCAACATTCAGAAAATACTTTCATCAATACAAAGAGAATTTCCTTCCTTCACCACTCAAAGCCAATTCCTGGCAAGCAAATCACATCTACAATGCCTAACAATTCCTACTATGAGCTCAAGAAAACAAATGACGAAAATATGATGCTATAAAATTAGCTTGAAGAAGCTCATTGAATGAAACATTTTGTAATACATAGATGAAACTCTGACATACATATTGTGAGATGATTGCTTAGTTTGTTCTGTAACTATTTTCCTAACGTGGGTTTGCCCCATTGGCAGACCAAAAACAAAGGTGGCTCCAATGCTGGACATGAAAGCATTCATTGTAGCAATAAATCTAACAAGAAGGTTGGCAACAAACTAAATTTGAAGTTATGGGTCATTCCTAGTGAAACACATTCTATCTTTTCGTCTAACCTGTGCATGAATCGATGCTCATTTCATTGTAGAGCAGGTTGTCAATCATGGCTCCAGTTGGTTACCTAACGAACGAGAAAAAACTCCCTCTAGCCATTTAGAATCCTCCCCATCAGGTGAGGTTTCTTACCTTGCCAGACATATGCAGTCCTCATTGCTAGAACTATCAGCATTTATGTTGAATACGATTCATTCTTACTTGGTAACAATGTAAAGACTAGTCACAGTTTGTGGTTCCTCATAAGCTGATCACAATGAGCAACTATGTTCATCTCTTCCTTTCAGAATATGCTCATCACAGACATATTTCTGCCACTAATATGACTGGAACTGGCCTTTGGGCACGACCCACAGGTGTGTTATCCCTCCCACCACAGTGGAAGGCCGCGTGGTAGTGTTTGGGATAGACTGGGCAAGCCATGCGATGGCACACCTGAAGGGAGCAAGACTGTTGATGTGAGTGGTGTTGGTCTTATGAAGCAAGATGAGCAAGTAATTACTCAGAGACCATCAGTGCTTCCTGTGCCAAATGGTGAACGTAGTAGGACTGTGACAGGGGAAGTTCCTGGGCTTGGTAACAACAACCTTGCTGAGAGTAGAAAGTTCGATCATGTCTTGGGTACAATTTGTGAACCTCATGCTGTGAGTAACATCGGACGAAAGAGACACTTTGGTGAAGTTGGTGCTGGCCTTGGGTCCGGTCTAGTTCCTTCGGTGGTTAAGAGAAATGTGGGTCTTCCATGCAAAGAAAATTCTCAGGATTTCAAGAAATCCAACTTGACCAAGGATTCCAAAACTACTACTCCAAATCTGGCTTTGGTATGTTTTCTGCCTGTCAAACCATGGTCATTTAACAAGAATAAAAGCATGGTTGCTAATTGTAGCAAGCACAAATTGTGGGAAGTACCATGATATGAGGGTTAACTTGTAAAAGGAATTTACTTGTTGTTTTCCTGACGTATATGTCTTTTATTTGCATATTGGGAGAAGGTTTTACCTTATTCAATGTTTTCATGCATACAGGAAGTTTTAGATGTGAAACAAAGACTGCATCAAATTGAGATGGAAATGTCTACGCTGCGATCAAGACAGGTGACGATTGAAAAAGATGGAAAGCCCATCTTATTGTTGAATTCTAGTAAGTCCATTCCAATAAATGCATCAAGTTTCTAAAGCATTGGATTTATTTGTGGTTTTATAGTTTTTCAGTTTCTTCAGAATTTGGAGCGGTTGTGGGAACGGGGAGGATGAAGTTACAGTCAGAGGTTCACACTTGTGACCTCTGCAGGGGAAATTTTGTTGGGGGTGTATTTTCTAATTTCTCTTGTTCTTTAACTCCTGGGCCTGGACGTAATACTTTGTTTTACTTGTAAGTTCTGTGCTGACAATGAAGCATTTCTATAAATTGATAGTGTGTTCACATGTTGGTCTCCCTTGGGCTTTGGGTACCTGTTTGTAGGATGAGAGAATGGAATTGTATGTTTTGAGTGTAGTACCAAAATACAGCTGTTTATGTAGTGAGCTTAACTAGTTGACGGTTGAAAATCAGTGAGTTTATTGTATTGTACCAAATGGTCAAGATCATGAGGAATTTTTTTTCACTCGTCTGTTTGCAGGTCCATCGAAGCTTCCAGAAGAAGATAGTGAATCAAGAACGGTGCTTGTGACAAATGTAAACGCAGAGAAACTTTTTATATGCCCTTTTTCAGTATTAAATCCTCTTAATTGCTTCCTAGATAGTTATACATCGTAGTCTGGTTTAGCTGTCCATTTGAGTCAGACTTATTGATGCATGTTCTTTGGTAACTGTTATTTAGGCCTATCCCTGGCCTTTCGTTCCTAAGTTCAATCTAGAAAAAACATCATGAAACTATTTGACAAATGGAGTGGCCGAAATGTTGTTTGAGGATTTGTTGCATAACACTTTTTCTTAAATGGCTACTAAAAATCAATTGAAAACTAGCTATCTTATCCTTTACTATCCAGAGCAAGATCATATTGATTACATTCCCACACATTTAGGCCTATTTGGTGCAAATGATCAGGTAGAAGAAAGAAACAAGGCCCCTACTATGGTTTTTGTGGACAACTGCTTAACTCTTTTGTATCATAATCTGAACCAAAATTAATGATACTAATTGGAAAGGCATATTATGATTGTAGGGAAAGATCCGAAAATATTGAAACTTTCAACCATTGCCATATGAGATGTCAAGAAAGTAATTAACATTTAAGCATTGAGGAGACTAACAGGAAATCAAGAGGCCAAGTTTATAGGCTTTTCAGCTATGCTGATAAACAATGCAACAGTGTAGCCAGCTTGGCACAAAATAATTTGTTAGTAATGTTTTGTTTTGGTCCAGTACCAGATCGGCATTGGATGGATGCTTGTTGTCTGGAGATGGCACCAGAGTGACATAGGGCAGCAAAGGTAAATATCTGGCAGCAGCAAATGAGAGGTTTCTTTATTTAATTTGTAAAAGAGATTAGGAAAACATTGGGGTCAAAACTTTCTGAAGGTTGGGAAAGGAAATAGAGGTTTTCATGGGTTGTAAATTGCTGGAAGCAAGAAGGGTTGCAGGATTTTCTTGCAGCAGGTTATTTAAGGGATCTTAGGGTGGCTAGGGATTGAAATTAATTGTAGGGAAAGGATTTGGGTTGTGGGTGAATAGTTATGAAATTCTAAAGAAATTTGTAGCTGGTCTCAAGCCCTGTACATTTAAGCTGGGGCAGGTGGCAAAGGCTGCCAGTTAATGGGGTGCAGGACAGAAGGAAATATTCTCTTTGATATCGCTTGATTAACAATAGGTGGAGTAGAAAGCCTTAAAGAAAAGCTTTGCAATTGTAGAAGTTACTACTTACGCCAGCACCTAACAAGCTTCATCAACTCATAATTCATGTCGAGTGGATCTTGTTGCTTCATAAAATTCTTAATTCACCGGGAGGCAGAGAATAGCCCGACTGTGAAAGTCATGAGAGATAAATGACGCTATTATGCCTATTCCACTGAAGACAGTCTTCGAGATTGAGCCTTTGTACAAGGTTGTACCTGTAATCCAACTCCTAAGGCGAAAAGGAACAGGGAAGAGCAATAGGCTGTTGAAATATTTTCAAAATAAATATATATAGATATTATTTTGTGTCTTAAGAATGTTTTAAGCGGAAGGTATTAAAGAGCATTGAATGAAAGGTGTCCCACATTGGAAAGAGCGAAAATTTTGTTGGCATTTATAAGTTCCAACACATTTAAGTTGCTAAATGAACTATGCTAGGGTACATCCTAATACATGTTACCGATGCGGTGCGACACACGACGCACACGCCAACATCGTGGCGTGAAGGCTGTAGGGTGCTAGTGGCGCCTTGATGGCGCACTTGGCATCGGACTCGGAGCGATCTAATCCACGACCATTCATTTTTGGATGGTCAAGATCGTTCAATCTAGTGGTTTGATCTAAACCGTAGGATGCTTCTTAAGTAGATCTAGTGGTTGGATCTCATTGGATTGTTGATCTAAGGATTGATATTAAATAATTAAGATAATTATTTAATCTAACGATCGATTTAAGTGCGGATTGAATTATCGGTTTATAGCGGTTTAATTTTTGAAATTCAAAGCAGTTTTATTTCGAAATTCAAAATAGCAGTTTAATATTTGAAATTCAAAATAACATATTTATTTTGAAATTCGAAATTATCTGAGAATAGATAATTATCTACGACAATTCAATTATCTTTAATATCTTTGTTTGAATTTTAAAAATAAAAATTAAGCATTATCCTTTTATTTACTGTCTCTGATTAGAATAGAAATTCTGAGGGTATTTTCGGGTTTTAACTTCGTTTGTACAAAAACGCAGTTAATATACGGAAGTTTCTGGGCTCTATTGTATTCTGGAGAAAAATTTGCTGTAAACCCTGTTGCATACCAATTCTAGTGGGGGCAATTATTTTCTTAAGGAAAGTGATGTTGTAACACACCTTAGGAGCATTTTCGTTTTCTATATTTTCCCCTATTTGATTCGAGAACATAGACTGCACCAACCTACAAAAATGAAACGGTCCCTCTGAAGTAGTCATCCACAATATCATATAAACCATCATCTTTGGTTAATTTACCAAGGGCTATAGTTATAGCAATCTGATCCTTTTGTTTCTTTTTGTGCCGTTGTCATTGTCTAATAAAAAATCGACTTATTAAACATGGCTTGTTTTGGAATATCAGGTACATTTTGCAGGAGCCAATAAAAAAGCGTTATCATTGTACTTTGCCAAATGTGGGGCAGTGGTCAATGTGGTGACTTTGACTGACAAATCAATTGCACAGCAAAGAGGGTAAATGAAATTCCTTCATCTCTACTTTGATGGTCACTAAGTAGGTACATGTTCTGTTTATATATTATCTTTTACTGACAGGTTAATGAATTTAATTCTCTTTTAGGTCTGCTTATGTTATATTTGCCAGTAAGAAATCTGTTGACAAAGCATTGGAATTGAGTGGAGCTCGATTTTTTTCATGGCCTATAAAGGTAAACAAGTCCTGATACCTCCTATATCTCTATTTGGTTGATCATTGATGTGCTGAGATATGACTAGATCAGAATTATGAACTGAGAAAAACGCTGAACTGGAGCAGTCTTATATAGATCGACTCTTTTGTTATATAATTTTCTCTGTTGACTTAATTGAGGTTGAGATATAGAAAACTAGATAGTTGTAACAAATCAAACGATGGAAGTTACTCCCAATGTCCTCTCAACTTTCTCCCATTCCTCGACCTGCATATTAAGATTTTCAAATAAAGGGACACACTGCAGCTAGCTTAAATCCCTCGTGGACCCAACAATCTAAATGGATTTATGAGAAATTAAGATGCATATTTTCTTTTTCAATTATCCTTGTACTTGGTGTGTAGGTGGTAAGGAAGGCAGAACTAGCTGGTGCAACATTAGGACCAAGCCAGCTTGCTGGGAGTCCATGCAAGCACCTTTAACTCACAACAATAGAAATTTTACACCCAACAAACTACAATGGCGAAGGGCATCCACCTCTGATCCATCAGAACCATCAGTGCCATTAACTGTTATAGTGAATGTAGCTGCATCTTCTGCAACCCAACAACAGCTTCCTAGTTCACCTGCATCACTTGGAACCAGAGAAGTGAATTCTTTGTCTGGAGAGCACCCTGTCACTTCCTAATTTTTTAGATAATCACATTTACTAATTGGTTGCAAAGGCCTTGAATCTTTTTTTTGGTGGGGAGGATGGGGGGAACAAATCTCGTCAATGGGGGAGGGATACTATTGATCTTAGTAGATGTTGCCCATAACGTGGTGGTAGTTGGATCTAAGGAGTTTGATCAGCAGTAGCTTGATTTGAAAAATCTACTTATCCTTTGAAATTATTAGATTAATGATTTTCTTTCATATGCACTATGTTTTGTTGACTTTGTTGGTAGTTGGGTAGGAGCAACAATTCTCTTTTTAATTTTTTGATGGTTTGAAGATGATTCGATAGATTTTGATTGATTCGTAAATCGTAACAGTTGCTGCCCTGTGTGCTTCATTTGAAGGCAATATTATTGATAATCGGTTGATTTCTCTATCTCTCAATTGGTGGCGTTGCCTTTGTGTAGAAACCCTGTCACAATTTTTTGGTAGGCCATCCAGTCACACTTGTAGCCTTCAATATTGACAACAATTCAACCACGCAAACTCACTTGAACATCCAAACACTGCATTAACTTCCATGGAAGATATTTTCCTCCTTTCACTGATTTTGGATAAGATAGTTGAAAATTCTAAAACGACTCAATTATCACCTACTCACGTCTAGGAGTTTTACAGAAAATATCCGAAAACAGATCTAACTTAGCGATTAAAAATCAACCAAATCTGATATGAAATATGCAATCAAGAACACGAGAAATTTGGTTACGAAGAGAAACCATTTGAGAACTCTCTAAATGTAAAACCTCTCCGGGCAGCCAAACCAGGAAATCAATTCACTATATAGAAGAATAAGGAATACAAGAAGAATAACAAAACCTTTGACTCTTCCTTGCACACGACAAGTGACCCACTTGACTTCTACCTCGATAGCCCTTTCCGAACATCCGCACGATTCTTCTAAAAGATTTCATTTCACGAACTCGATTGGCTTCACGTATTTTCTCTTCAACAATAATCTAGAACAAATTCTCTCTCTCTAAGCACCTGATTTTTGCTCAATAAAATACGTACTTGTAAATGTAGCAAAATCATGTTTAAATAGAAAATAACCTAATAAGTCGGCCCGGTCCGACCTGCAGATCGAGGTCGGACAGGCCTCATAAAATGCACTTTGGAAATGGGGTCCGGACCCTGCTTCTGGAGTCGGACCCTGCTAAAATCAAGTTTCTGGAAATCGGGTCCGAACCGGAATTGCGTGTGCGGACCCGCCTGTCCAGTCTTCATCAACAACTCCGATCGATGGGCGTTTGTGGTCCGATTGAGCTGACATTTTGCAGGACGTTCATAACACATGAATCTACATTATGAACGGTGGAGATTGGATTCTGAGCATTCTATATCAGTGTTTGAGCCGTGAACAGTAGCATCTGCATTTTGGAACTGAATTAAGCCAACACAAGAACTAACAAACTCCCCTTTGGCAATTCGGTGACAAAACCAAAATGTCGAGCCAATCCCATCATCTCCCATATTTACTCCCCTTTTGTCACGGAATGACAAAAGGTCTTCATCTTTCTGAAACACTTCACAAAATACATCAAGGAATATGTGGAACAAGAAGACATAAATAAAACTCATGATAAAAAAATGACGTAGAATGCGTGATTATAAAGAAACATCAGCAAAACTCCCCTCAATGTATGACTCAATTAACAACAGAAACTGAAATGCAAAGCATGTTTCTCCTTTAAAAGTTAAATGAACACACATGATAACACATCAATGACTCATGTATTGCACAATGAATATCCAAAAGCTTTCCTTGATGGACTTCACATCTTTCATCCCGAGGAGGATGCAGGTGGAGAATCGTAATGAGAGCGCCAATGGAACACAATTGCAAAATCGAGTCTTTGAGGCAATTTATCAAACACGTGAGAGGCAAAGAAAATTCATCCATGAGCAGTCCATGGCAAACTAAGGAACCCATCCCCAAATACATGATAGATGATGTATTGTGCAACGACCATGTGAGATAGAAAGAATGACCAATAAGAATCAAAGCAGATAAGCAATTCGAATCGCACAATTAAATCCAAACATTCACATATTGCAATTTGAAATCAAATCGAAAGGAATAATGGAAGAAGCATACCTTGGATGATACCAAAGTGTTGAGCCTTTAAGAAAGCGAAATCAACAGAAAGAAAGAAAAAAATGAAATTTTTTTTTTTTTAAAAAAAAACAAAACACCAAAAAAAAAAAACAACTTGTATAGATAAGCAATAAATCATGCATGCCCGTATGAATATCGAACAATTCGAGTGATCAACAAGCTACACTTACACAAATGTACCATATGCATGACACAACCTTGGTTACGTGAATGCGATCAAGTAGGCAATAATCAGAAATCTCATGTGATGGTGTAGTGTGTGAAAACTCCCATTAAATAAGATTGCATCAGTGGAAAGGAAATCTAGGCAGACACTTTGTAAATGAAAGACAAACAGTCTGATTCAAGCCACAGTAAAACCTTATAATGTTAGGACCTAGATTCCCTCATCCGATACACTCCCCCTGAGACTAATCATTCGCTTTTACCATGTCCTTTAGTAATCATCTATTTCCGTAATGATTTGATCACCGATTCTTTCTTTAGGGACAGACAGAAGCAAAACTAAGTCATTTGAGCTTATTTTAAGCCCTTTTTTTTTTGGAAAATGTTGGAATTTTTTAGGAGCTAGGTTCAACTAACGAGTTGGTCAAGTGGATAGAACTGACACTACCTATCTTCCAAGCAAAATGTTTGCTCCAAATTCCCAAACATATAACAAAAATCTAAACCTAATGGGGCAAAAGTGCACAATTTGAACATGAGAAAACTCGACTCTTACTCCTTTACTTGATCTTGAAAAAACAAGGTATATCGAAACATATGGAGCAATAGATGTAAATTGCAAATATTGACCCCACTCATATGTAAAATATTCATTTGAGCACAAGACATGAGAAACTGAGTATCTAACAATTAAAACAATCTAAAAGAAAATAAAACAATCAAAGAAAATAAAAACAAAGCAAACAAAAATAAAAAAATGCCCTAGAACAATGACTATAGACAAATATCAATATGCTCAATTTCTAGGCATGGTCTATGTGCCCACTTAATCTAGGTGAGTCCATTACCACTCCCCTCAATTGGTGAATGGTATTAATCTTCTTGACCCAAACTTTCTTCACATCGGGGACAATCAGTGTGACTCTTATCAAGACATCTAACCGTGTTACTACGTCTCTCATCATGTTGAATAATTTCTCATAACTATTTCTAGAATGGAAATATTCTCTTTTAGGCTCATGGTAAGTATTGAAAACACTTAGGACGAATATGTCCAATCTTACACGATTATGACACGTAGGAATAAACCTTTGAGAAGGTTGGTTCCTTAACATGTGCATACTTCTCGACTTAGAACTAGACATATAGGAATCGATTAGAGTTCCTTTACCTTTTCCACCTTTGGAAATTTGAGGAGAAATTACCTTCTTTTCAGCCAAGCTATCTTCTTTGTTCAACTGGTTTCACAAAAATCATCTTTGAAGAAGAAGCAACATTAGTAGATAAAATAGCAGATTTATCAAAACCCAATCCAGTTCTATCAAGCGAATGTTTCGATTATGTAGCATTTGATTTAGCTTTTCACTAGAGAATTTTGTTAAATGATTCTTTGATTCATTCATTCATTCTCTAAGGATTTCACTTTGGCAATTAGCATTTGATTTTCAGACATCAAAGTATTATGAGTAGCAAGAGAATCAGTTAAGGTGACAGAAAAGTTGATCATTTTCAAGATTAACCTCATTGAGTTTCTTCAATTCTTGCTTATTCAACTTTTCATTTAGTGTATTCCACAAAGAGATTATTATAAGCTTTTGCAAATCATCTTCTTCTTCGAATCATTATCGGACACACCTTGTTTGTCTTGAGAATTACACTCACTATTCTCATGCTCACTCTCATAACTAACTCCAAATGCTAAGTAATTAACTCCCTGTTCAGCATCATCCTTATCTGACTCATCACTTTGAGTCACATTAAATGCCTTGCCATTTGACTTTCTCAAGTTAGCATGATCCAACACGAATGTGCCCATGTCCTCCACATTCGTGACACTTGATACCTTTAGGTGACTTTCCTTTCTCAACATTCTCATTTCTAGATTTCTCAGAAAATTGTGAATTGCTATTTCTAAAATTTCCTTTCTTGGCTCTAAAGAATTTCCTAAACTTCTTAGCAAACATAGCAATTTCTTCCTCATTTCAGAATCCTCATCGATGATGAACCACAAGAGTCAACCTTAACATTTTTTGCCTTAAGAGCAATATTTTTGGTGTTCTTGTGTTTAGGAAGAATTAGCTCAAAGGTCAGAAGGAACCTACAAGTTCTTCTACTCATAGTATCTAAGTCCTTGCTCATTGTATAGCAGCAATTTGGGAATAAACCTCTCGAGCAAAGATCTTAAGATTTTTCACCACTTTAGCATCATCCATTTTCTTTCCCAAATTAATGGTAGAGTTTCTAATGGCACTAAGCTTTGAATAGAATTCATCAAAAGTTTCATCTTCCGCATTCTAATCTCCTCAAGTGAGAAACCAACATTTGAATTTTGAAGTTCTAACAACCTTAGTTCCTTCATGTGTGATTTCTAAAGTTTTCCAGGCTTCTTTAGCTATTTCACATCTAGAAATTCTAGAAAATTCCTCATTTGAAACAGAGATGTAAATAGCATTTATAGCTTTGTCATTCGCGAGTAGCATTATTCTTTTCCTCTCATTGTCCATTCAGCTATTGCTTTTTCTCGACGTGTCCATCCAGATTCGACAATATGCCAAACATTAATGGATTTAAAATATGCTCTCATCGAATTTTCCAAAGCGTATAATTTGTTCCGTCAAAGACGGGAAGAGAATTAGAACAACAAGATGAGACATTTGATATGGAGTCTCGGATCACACTCAGGAAATAAATCCTTCAGAGTGAACCCGCTCTGATACCAATTGAAAATTCTAAAACAACTCCAATTGTCACCTACTCACACGTCTAGGAGTTTTACTGAGAAAATATCCGAAAACAGATCTAACTTAGCGGTTAAAAATCAACCAAATCCTGATATGAAATATGCAATCAAGAACACAGAAATTTGGTTACGAAGAGGAAACTATTTAGAGAACTCTCTAAATGTAAAACCTCTCCGGGGCAGCCAAACCCAGGAAATCAATTCACTATATAGAAGAATAAGGAATACAAGAAGAATAACAAAACCTTTGACTCTTCCTTGCACACGACAAGTGACCCACTTGACTTCTACCTCAGTAGCCCTTTCCAGAACATCTGGCACGATTCTTCTAAAAGATTTCCTTTCACCGGAACTCCGATTGGCTTCACGTATTTTCTCTTCAACAATAATCTAGAACAAATTCTCTCTCTCTAAGTACCCTGATTTTTGCTCAATAAAATACGTACTTGTAAATGTAGCAAAATCGTGTTTAAATAGAAAATAACCCTAATAAGTCGGTGAGTCCGGACCTCAGATCGAGGTCCGGACAGGCCTCAAAATGCACTTTGGAAATGGGGTCGGACCCTGCTTCTGGAGGTCCGGACCTGCTTGAAAATCAAGTTTCTGAAATGGGGTCGGACCCGGGAATTGCGGTCCGACCCGCCTGTCCAGTCTTCATCAACAACTCCGATCGATGGGCGTTTGTGGTCCGATTGAGCTGAAATTTTGCAGGGACATTCATAACACATGAATCTACATTATGAACGGTGGAGATTGGATTCTGAGCATTCTATATTAGTGTTTGAGCCGTGAACAGTAGCATCTACATTTTGGAACTGAATTAAGCCAACACAAGAACTAACAATAGTGATCGTACATACAACATGCACAAGTTGATCTCCTTGACTTCTATAGAATACAGCATCAAATTGAATGCACGAAAATGGCAGTCCTCTACACACCAAGTCTCAGCCATAGCAACCATGGATTGTCCATGGACAGCTTCATGACATTAATTTCATCTAATTACCCATCTCTCTCTCTCTCTTCCTTAGTCCAAACCATGGCTTTGCTCTCTGTTTGGTAGCTGAAAAGTCCTTTATGTGGCCCTAGGAGTCCTACAGGAAAAAACATTTATTTGGCACATGCTGAAAGTTGAAGGTAAATGATGAAACTTAAAGCATAAGAAAGAGATTAAGGTCAGCAAATGTGATAAAAAGCCAACGTTCCTGTCTTCCTAATTAAACTTTTCTGCATTCCATACACATCAAACATTTCTTTCTGTATAATATATCAATAGACACTTCCTAAAAAGCAATTAAACAGGAAAAACAAAATGTAGAAGATAGAGAGTATATATATGCTTGCTACTACTTGGGTTCGACTTTTGCCGAAATTGTGTATCCACCACTGTAATCAAACACATCGCTGTCACTGACATCCTTTCTTGGCAAAGAGTCATTGTAAGGATGCTTAAAAGCAGCCTTTGAAGCTCCAAAGTCTGTGGCAGATGATGATGCAGAAGTAGTAGAGTCTGTAGCCAAGCCGTCATTCTGTAAGATAGTCTCAATGGCCTTTACCACTTCACTCATTGTTGGAC
>JADOBO010000320.1:0-26177 GCA_016403345.1 Corylus heterophylla | reverse complement strand
CCAATAGGCCGGTCATGTCCCGCCTCATGCATGATGAGATTATGCTTCCTTTTGTCTTCTATTTACAATTTTTTTATTATAATACGAGATTATGCTAAAGGCTTATATATAAGTAATATATCAAAACGATGCCGCTTTGGTGTTAAATAGCAAGATCAGCTGAGACTAATCTCCGAACAATATCTCTTCCAACATCAGATATCTGTAAATGAAGTCCATCCTCGTCCTGCTAAGCGATAATAACTGAAAGTTTGAAACAGAGAACTTGTGACATTTTGAGTTCATGTAGGAATGAAATTTAAAGAGTATATATGCTTCATGAAAGACATGGCCGGAGAGATGTACGTGCTTCAGGTCTGATCCGTCGATGACTTGGTAACAAGTCATATGGCATGAAATTTTGTCGATGTGGTACTCTTAACATCTCGAGAAACAGTTAGAAGGTTAAAAGTTTCAAAATGGAGAGACTAATTAGAGAAACAGAATGTGAAGAAGTGGATACTGTATTTTTAGTTAACTTGAAAATCAGTTGTTCTTAATTTTTTGACATTGTATTATTGGGGATCTTTGTCATATAGGTCAACGACTAAGGGTCCGTTTGGAATTGCAGTTTTAATAAGTGCATTTTTAAAAATTGCATTTTTGAAATCGCTACTTTTAAAATCGCAAAAGGGTTTGGTAAAACATGTTAATTTTTTTTTTTTATCAAATATTTGTTATGCAAAATTGTGATTTTGATTTAAATTTGCGTTTTTTTAAATAAACACCCCTTAGTTTGCATATAGAAATCACAATTTTTTTTCCTATTTTAGATTAAGTGCTTTTTAAATCGCAATACTAAACGCTTTACGTTTTGCGATATCTTTTTTACCAATTAGCTAACTCTTGGAAAGATGGCCCTATGGAGAGGGTGATTACAGATGACGTTCGATGAGAAGCCCCTAAGAACGGGTTTGTTAAAATAAATTGGGATGTGGCTAGGGATTAGAGTAGAAGGAAGATGAGTATCGGTGTGGTTGTTAGAGATGGTAAGAGAGAGGTGTTGGCGATATTGGTAGCGCCAAAAGACTACATTGTCGAGCCCGATATTGCGGAGGCAGTAGCGGCTTTAATGGCACTTAAGTTGAGTCAGGAATTGGGTTTTCACAGGGTGGTTCTGGAGGGTGACTCCCTCCAAGTGGTGCAAGCTCTTAATATGGATGGGAAAAATTGGAGCTGTTACGGTCATCTCATGGAGGAGGCGAGGGGATTGCTTAATTGTCTGCAAAACTAGAAGGTTAAATATGTTAGACGATATCTCAATGGTGTTGCTCATAGCCTGGCGAATGAAGCATTATCCAATAGTGTAGAACAAGTCCTTATTGACGAAGTTTCTAATTGCATTTTAGACATTATATCTGTAGAGCGTTCTGCTTAAGTTGTTTTGATTTATATATTGCTTGATTCCTTAAAAAAATAAAAAAATAAAAAAGGCAGAGTCTCAGATTATAAGATAAAATTGTATGTGAACGTGTTAATTAAGTCAATAATTGAAAGAGTAATGATTATATTTAATTTGAGGTTGTGATAAATAATGAAAGGCACTTAATTTCCACATATCAACTACTTTATTGACTGACTAAGATAAATCCAAGAATTAATAAAGGAGTTTAATTGAAAGTTTATCTCAATGTTTACAAAGACTCCATGCCTCAAGTCTTCACGCGGATTAATTTGCCTGTTAAATTCCACATGGGACCCATGATGTCAATAATTTCCAGTGATAATCAATTAATTAAGCTTATATCCACTTTCTTGACAGACTGATTAAGAATAACTCCACTTACTAATTAAAAATAATAATAATAACTCCACTCACTTTTTGACTAACAATAAATCCCAGAAAAAAAAAAGAAAAAAAAAAAAGGGAAATGATATAAGATAAGATGTCACATTTGATATGTTGGTCGGTCGACTCTAGGCTTTAAAGTTTGTGTGAATGCAAACACAAAGGACCCCTAACTTCTTATATTAAAAAATATATCAGCTGAGACTAATCTCTGATATATTATTTAATATATTTTAAAAAAGACATCGTGATAGCAACTCATCTGGCGTGTTATATTGTTGATGTCGTACTCTTAACATCGTGAGAAACAATTAGAAAACGAAAGTCAGTCAAAAGTTTCAAAATGGAGAGACTAATTACAGAAGCAGAATGTGAACAAGTGGAAATTAATTTGTTTGGACTTGGAACACAAAGTAGTTTCAGCATTAGCATTAATTACTCCTACTCTCATCCCAAACCTTCCTCCCCGAATCATCCAAATTTATTAATTAGTTGATTATTTTTTTTTCTATCTAAAACATTAAAGCTTAAAAATAAAACGCTGAAAGATCGAAAATAGTCCCAAAATCATCTAAAATAGGCCGTAGAAAGAAGCTCAATGATGGTTATTTCAAAACTACCAATAAAATTAATGTCAATCTCCCCCCTAAGGACAAAAGTACCCTTCATACGATTAAAAAACTTTTAAAACAATTTTTTATTTTTTATTTTTAAAAAGAAACTCCAATTTATAAGATATTTTAATTTTTTTTCAAAACTACATAAAAATATAAAAATTAAGAAAAAGAAAAAGAAAACCCAATTTAGAAGGATAATTTTTTTTTTTTTTTTTAATTTTTCCAATTTTTAAATTTTAAAATATATATATATATATATATATATATATATATATATATATATGAAGAAGAAAAAAAGAAAGCAAATTTTTTAGGGGAAAAAAGAAGAAGAAGAAAACCAATTTATAAGAATATTTTTAAAATGATTTATTTACTTTTATATGGATATTTTTGTTTTATTAAAAAAAATTTAGGTCATTTTTTTGTCTTTTTGCTGGCTTTAGGAGGACATTAATATTTGCTGGTAGGTTAGGGGGGACATTGACACGACTGGTAGTTTGGGAGATAGTAACAATAGAATGATAGTTTGAAGGGATTATGTATTTTCAATTTTTTTATTTTACTTTTTTGTAGAGTTAAATGACAACGTGTAATAAGATAAATGCTACTTCGTGTATTTTGAAGTGTTTACTTTCAAGTGCTTATTCTTTGATATAGCAGTAAAAGTACTATTGATATATCATATATAAATTAACTGATCAAATTTAATAATAATTTTTATTGCCAAGTCAAAGAATAAGCAGTTGAGAGTAGGGTATTGAATATGTATGTCCCATTTCATATAGAACAATAATAGATGACTTCTTCTCGTCTAAAAGTTTGGAGAAGAAGGAACTGAAATTAAGTTTTACAACTGAAGCCTGGAGCTCATGCATCACAGAGTTCATCTCGTTTTATAGCACATCATTTTTTTGAATTACAATATTAGTTTCGGTAATGCAATATTAAGAATGATGGTAATTAAGACCGCAAAATGGAAAATTAAGGCCTTGTCTTTAGCCAACCTTTTTGGCTCACCAACTTCAGAGCCATTTAAATCGAGAATAAGAGAATAACCATATGATAAATGGTTATTTGGAAATGGGATGCAAAATCTCCTCACAATTGCAAACTGATTCATATATATATATATATATATATATATATATATATGACTTTAACAAGATAAGATCGGAACATTTATTATTACAGCAACTTGAAAAACTTATAATACATAAATAATGGATATTAAGAAAACCTCCAATTCCCAAACCTTCAACTTCTCTCTGACTTGACCTTCCGTAGCAAGCGAACAATTTTGACCATAACCAACACAATAATCTTGTCTTTCAAATTATCAAAGCTTCGAAAGTAAGCTTGTCTCCATGATGTTTTGATAATCAATGTGCCACAAACTCCCCAAAATCCAACAATAAACCCAGTTGTCATGCTAATGTACAAGGAGAATGACTCAATGCCAGCCCTTCCATTTTCATTGGCTCCTCTGTTACTACCATTTGGTGTTACTCCAGATTTAATTTCATCCTCTGAACACTTGCTTGAAAGAGGAGGCCCACAGAGTAAAGAGTTCCCTTTGTAGATAGAAGAGTCACTAAGTGTTTGAAGTTGATTCCCATGTGGAATTTTCCCAGAGAAGTTGTTGAAAGACAAATTCAAGTTACTTAAGAAGGTCAAAGAAGACAAGCTTTCAGGGATAGGACCATAAAGCTCATTCATTGAGAGATCAAGTGTTTCTAACATGTATAAATTCCCAATTTTTTTAGGAATTCTTCCGGTGATATAATTCATTGACAAATTCAAATTGATCAATCTTAAGAGGCTTGTAATATTAACAGGTATTTCTCCGGATAACTTGTTACTTGAAAGGTCTATAGAATAAACAAGATTAAGGACTAGATCATTATACATATATTCTCTCCCTTTAGAAACCAACAACATTTGTTCACCATTATACATTTCTCCATATCCATCATTACTTAGGTTTCCTAAACATTGAGGGATGGCTCCCGAAAAATTATTGTGTGCAAGGTCTAGGATTTGAAGATTTGAAAGAAGACATAATTGTTGTGGTATGTCCCCATGAAACAAGTTGGACCTTAGGCTTAACCTCAATAAATATGGTGAACTTTCACCCATCCATGCAGGAAGTTTTCCAAAGAATTTGTTTTCTCCAAGATCAAGACTTTTCAAGTTTCTGTAATTTCTAAAGAAAGAGGGAAGCTCTCCTTCGAGATGATTTTGGGGCAATGATAATACATTTAGTGAACTCATATGTCGCATTGAGTAGGGGAGTTTCCCAGATAGGGAATTGTCTCCCAAAATAAGGCCATTCAATTCCTTTAGCATTCCTATAGCATGGGGAATTCTACCAGTAATTGAATTTGATGAGAGGTCCAACCAAGACAACTTGGGCAATAACTCACTTATGTTTTTTGGAAAAGGTCCAAAAAACTTATTATTCCCGAGATATATGATGCTTAGATTACTATGAAAAAGTGGAAGTGGACCCTCTAAGTTGTTGTAACACAAATCAAAATAAGATGCTAATGGGTGAAATTGAAAGTATGGTACCTGCCCGTGTAATTTGTTACGAGATAGACTCCAATGGGTGACATTTGGGCAAGACTTCCAAAGTCCATGCGGAATGGTGTCGGAAATGCCAGCATTGTTGAGCACAAGAAAATTGAGTTGATTTTGGGTTTTTAGCCAAGTTGGAAAGTTTGGGCCGATCTGAACCTTTTTGAAATAAATCATTTTCAGCTTAAAAGGAGGAACCCATTCCTGTTTGACATCTAAAACCAATGCCCCTTTTGCATTAACATTCGTAGACAACATAAGAGATTTTAATCGGGTGAGATTTTGAAAATGAGCTTCAGTTAGGACACCTTCCCAAGAATTCTCGTTTAGGCCCAATGAAACAAGCATTGACAATTTCCCGATGCTTTTTGGAATTGTTCCATTCATTTGATTACCAAAGAGGTGAAGTTCTCGCAATGACGATAAGTTCCCATCTTCAGAGCTACTGTTGGAACATTGAGACAAGCTATCCACAAACTCAGTTATCTCCCCATTTATATTGTTGGAATACATATATAACGCTTGCAAGTTGCAAAGGTTAGCAAATGAGTTCGGAATCTTTCCAATTAAATTGTTATCACCTAAATTCAAGTCACGCAATTTGGTTAGATGTCCCAGGCCAACCGGAATAGCACCTCTAAGCAAACTGGACTCAAGTTTGATTGTTGAAAGCCCACTCACATTTGACAACCAGTGAGGTATGAAGGAGTTAAAATGGTTGTAAGAGAGATCAAGGACAGAAAGTAGTGTAAAATTGATGGAGGAAACAGAGTGAGGAAGAGTAACAAGTCCACAACCAGCTAGGTGTAACTCCCGTAAGGAAGGAAGCATATTAACTGCATGAAACCAATTTGGTACTTTCTCAAGATTTACAAAATCCATTCCAAGGTACTTAAGAGAAGGAAAACCATCAACCCATTCATGACTTCCGACCTCCAATCTCTGAGATGAAAAGTTATAGGTGTTAATGGGAAATGAAAATGAATTGAGGTCTAGATATTGGAGCCTTGAAAGATTCCAAAGATGGGGAGGAATAACTCCAACAAACAATGAAAAAGAGAGATTGAGATACATCGAACTTTCAAGGGAACCCAAAACCTTTGGAATATTGATTCCATCAAAATTATTCAAGCTTAAGTCAAAGTAACTCAAATGCTTTAGATCGAGTAAAGAAGAACTTATCTTTCCCCCAAGGCACGACTTGTTGTAAGCTTCCATCTCTTCATTTGAAAAATCTAAATCTGGTTCAACATCATAATAATTAAACGGCGAAAATGGGTTTCTGAGGTCAAGCTTGATGACATTTCCTGTGCTATTGTCACAGCCAACACCTATCCAGTTGCAGCAATCATCACCAACCCAAGAAAAGAGACGGCCCGATGGATCAGTAAGATTGTCTTTAAAGCGAAGAAGTGCTTCCCTCTCCACCTCTAAGCATCTTAAATTTGGGCTCTTGGTACATGAAATGGGTTTAATAACTTCAAGGTAGGATGCAGTTCCAAGCAGATAGAAGAAAAAAATGGGTATGAGATGAAGAGTGGACATAAAGCTAACCATATATTCTGCCACTGAAATGCTTGTGAGGGCTAAGACATGCATGAGGGAGTTCAAGTATTTATTCTTGGCGATGAGAGAGGACACACTTACACGTGGCACAAATATATAGAGTAGTTTTTTATTTAAAGTTAAACCACAACGTCGTGTAAAATATGAGGATAATTGGTTCGGAAAGCTAAGCAAGTACAGCTATTTTTTCTTTCTTTTTTTTTTTTTTCTTTTTTTTTATAGGAATCGAGCGATTTTATAATTTTTTGAAAGGAATCGAGCTAATTAATAATCCTATTAAACGACTATACAAATTGGTTTATCATCTCTAATTTCAAAAATAAATTGTACCATGAAGATATATATAAAGCCAAATTAATCTCAAATTACCTATTAAATGTTGCTTATTTTTATTAAAATGTACTCAGTATAAATAATATATACATATATAAGTGTCTACTTAGACTTTTGTTTTAAAAACATTTAGATATATGTGATGTTACCAATTAAATGGCCAAGTTTCTAGTAAGGGTTCAGATAGGTTTGCCTTAATCTCTAGCCTTTTTTTTCTGAAACCGTCTTGTGCAGCCCCTTAAGAGGACGGGGTCACTTGTTTGACCCATTTCCTACTCTTTGTTTATATTTTTGCGCTGTTGTTTTCGTTTTGCGTCTATTGTTGGGGAGCCCATCCCATTTTCGTTTTATGATCTTCTACTCATTCTTCCTTTCAGATCAAGAGTAAAAAGGATCCTCTAATGTAACCCTTTTCCTTATTCAATTAGAAAAAAAAAAAAAATGGCCCAGTTTCATGTTATAAGATAAAATTGTATCTGAACAAGTTAAGTCAATAATTCAAGATAAATATATTTTATTTTATCTCATCTTACAAATTAATCATTAGATTTGTAGACTTATATGGATCTCACACAAATTTAATGGTAGACACTACAAATCTAATAATTAATCTATTAAATTTATAGGAGAATATGAAAAAAAATATGAACAAATTATTGACACCGATCATCTCTCATAATTCAAAGAGGCATGATTATATTTTATTTAAAGTTGTGATAATGAAACGCACTTTCAATAATATCCACTTTTTTTTTACTAAGAATAAATCCAAGAAATAAAAGAGTTTGGAAGTCTATCTCAATATACTGGAAAAAATTCACTTAAGTCTCAAATTATTACCCAATTGATAATATTTTCCTAAATTTTTAATTGTGACAATGTTTCCTCAAAACTACTAAATATAGCTAATGTTTCTCTGACGAAACTACTCTTAATAAAATTAAAAACAAAAATACTAAAAATTCTAGAAATACCTTAAACTTAAAAAAAAAAAAAAAAAAAAAAAAAAAAAAAAAGAAATCCAATGGTTGGCAAATTTTATTTTTTATTTTTTAATTCCTTTTTATAATAAAAAATAAAAAAAAAATTTCCTTTATATACACGTACGAAGACTAGAGTCTTCACGCGGATTGCTTAAATTCCACGTGGGTCTCATGATGTCTGTTGCGGTGTATTCCGTGCACAACGGTGTCAATGATTTACAACTAATTATAGGTCGACACTTGTGTTTTATTAGTGTCTTATTAAGAATGATGTGACTATTAAAATTGTTATTGAGCTTGTGATTGATAATTATTTAATTTTAATTAAAGAGTGATTTTAATAGCCACATTATTTTTAATAAGATATAAGTATGTCGCAAATAGACCACCTAAAATAATCTTGATTTACAACTCCATTATTCAATAAAGCAGACATTGGCATAACATGATGTCGGTTTAAGCCTACTTTTTTGACTGAACAACTCCATCCACACACTCTCATCCATGCCTTTCATTCGCATGCATAAAGACTTTTTGACTAAGAATTATTCCAAAACAAAGTGATAAGACCATTGAAAAATAGATATAAAGATGTTACATTCCAGTCCACTTTAGTGGTTAATGTTTGTGTGAATGCAAGACACGATGGACCTGAAGAAATAAAAGATGGAGAAGATTGTAAAAACATTCTTGTTCGGTGTAAAATACGAGTAATCTTATAAGTCATCTTAAAGTCTTTTTAAAGTTATTCAAAATATGATATGACTTTTAAAATTACCGTTAAATTTGACATGTGATTATTGAATTTCTATTTCTCATTAACAATAAAATGGTCTTCGAATAGAAGAGTAGTGGTAAGGACCATCTTTTTATCCTCCTAAAGCTGATGTAACTTTTAAAATCATCACTAAATTTTAAATTACTCATACTAGAATTTTGATCCAATTGTGATTTTGAAAGCCACATCAACTTTAGGAGAATAAAAAGATGATCCCTAATATTACTCTAAATAGAAATACAAGTAGATAACACCTACAGTTCAAATATTCAAATTTAAATAAACTCTAATCTTAATAACCTTATCATAATATATTAAATAATCTAATCTTAGTTGTAATAGAATTCCAACTCAAATATGACCGACCGTTGTAGTGATCATGCGATACCACCAATTTGAAGTCTCTCATCTCAAGCAATGATTTCAATGACAGTTTCTATTTTGAAATCACCCAGTTCGAAATTCATTCAAGCTCACGCCCAAATAACTTGACTAGCATATCACTTAATTTATTAAAGAGTCAAATATTTTGTACTCATGTTAAGGATATAATTTTTTTTTATTAATGGAGAATTGATTTGTAATTAACTACCCTTGATTCGACGGATTTGTTTTGTATTTTTTTTGACATGTTCACACAAGAAAAGAGGGAGGGGGGATTCGAATTAGTGACCTCCGCTTCATTAGGTGCAGTTCACAGCCGATTGAGCAACTCCTTGGAAACATTTACTCAAAATCATATATATAAAGTAAAATGTAGCTACTAAGCCTTTAACATATGGATATTGGCCCCAAGTCGAACGACCTAAAATATCTACGTTTACTGTATTTTCTTTATCTCTTTTTATTTAATTATTAGTTTCTATAACTCAAAATTAATGCATTTAATTATGTTAATGATGGCATCTTTAGAAAATTGAATAATGAGAACAAACAATGAAAGAAATATCATTGGAAGAAGAATCACATTTCAAACATAACATTATATTCAGCATTGAATGAGATGCAATAATGCCACAAATTTTCAAAACAAATTTTATGGGTTATCGAAAGTCACCAAAGAGAGATAAAAATAACAGGAAGCGTCAAAGTGAAGTCATCGTCGACATGGACGCCCTCTCCTTCAGGCCTTGGTGGAAAATTCAGTTGGTGCGCGAAGACGAAAGACCACGAGAAATAAAACAAGTCCTTCCTATATTGGGTATGGAAGTTTTTCTTGCTGCAAAGAATCCACACATCGAGTCTTCTGCGTGCAAATTGGAATTGCCGGTGAAGACGTTCCATGAGGACCCGTAATTTTTGTAAGTTATAATCAATGGAGAAATGATTCACGTCAATATTCTCTCTATTTTTTTTTTTTTTTTCATTTAATCCAACAAATTCAATAAATTAATTATTAGATTTGTGAACTTATGTGAAACTAACACAAATTCAATAGTAAATTCATCAATTTATTATGAAGATGGTTAACAAATTATTGAAAAAATAAATGAATTCTAATCAATACAAATTAAGTCCTCTTTGGAAGCCTAAAGACCATCAATACACAACATCCTAGTCAGGTGGTAGATGATGGATAACCTTAAACATTAATGCTTGATTCCCTTGTAATATCAGAAAGTTCAATAATTGGTATTGTTATTACTTATTAGAGAAATGCTAAAAATTATTGTTCATTCTATCTTTCATCTTTCTCCGTGAAGTGGATTGGTGAATTACAAATTTAATGATGAATTTACAAAAATGATCGTTAAGAGATAATTGAAAGAATAATGCGTAAACCCAATTCTATGAATTCACAGTATGGCAAAATGACAAATTGATGAAGCCCAAGCCAAATATGGCAAAATCCGAAAGCTTCTAGCTTGCAGATTTGAAGGTGGGCAACGTGAGCAAACAAGAAAATTTTAGAGAAAAATGCACACCTATTTTAAGGGTTAGTCTTTTCTTCTGGGGATTGAGCATTTTTTCATGGGCCATAGAGAGAAAGAATAGCTAGGTTGCAGCCAGGTTTACAGGTCTAAGCCTGGTGGCTCCATTATATGACCGAGCAGTGAGAGAGAGAGCAGTAAGAGTGAGGTGGCGGGGAAGAAGGTGGTGGCGCGCAATAAAGAAATAAATGCCTTGTACAATTTTTCAAACAAGTACACTTCACGTCACTTCTAGTATTGTCTTGTTTTTTAGTTAACCTCACTTACATTGTGTAAACGACTTTGTTTTTGATAGATTTTAATACCAATGACTCTTATTAAATTAATGATTAAATGATTAAATTTATCCCTTCCTATAAGCTTAAACTTTTAGAATAACTGGTAATTTAACATAGTATCAAAATCAAAAGGTCCTAGATTGAACCTTGACTCAATCAATTTACTACCCATTTAAATTAAATATTCCACATGTTGAGCCTCATCTATTAAAAAGGGGGTTTGCACCCACACGTGAAGTGAATTGTTAAATTAATAATTAAGTGATTAAATTTACCTATTTTTATGAGCTTAAAGTTTTAGGATAACTGATAATTTAACACTAAACACAAATAAATTTACGTCATTTTTTTTTAAAGAACAAGTTTAATGGAGAAGGATTGTATCCATTTCAAAGGAAATGGAGAGGAGCCCATCTTTTATTTTGCAAGGGTGGAATTATTATTTTTTTTAAAAAATGACAATTCTATTCTAGTGAAATAAGGAAAAGGTTCCTCTCCATTTCCTTTGAAATGTAGAGGATTGTGTCCGAATTTAATAACATTTTTCTGTAACCCACGTAAATTTTGATGTTTGTTACCAATAAACAAAGTTATCTATAAGTCTCTAAGGAGTAATTTAATCAGTTGGAGATCACGTCTCATGAAGAGAATGTCGCTAGATCAAATCTCCTTTTTTCTTTTCATTTTCTTGTGTGAACATGTCAAAAAAAAAAAAAAATCATCTATAAAAATAAGAAACGACCAAATAAAAAAAAAAAAACCCGACATTAATAGTCCGTTTTCCTGTCATTAAAGAAATTTGCTCTTAAAAGCACTAATTCTTTGCACCCTTTATTTTTTTATTTTTTTATTTTTTTTCAATAATGGGACAATAGTAACAGGAAGTCAGAGACAAATACAAATGAAATTGGATGGGCTCTCCAACAACAAGACACAAACAAAAAAGACAATACATATATGGTAATGGAAACAAATGGTAGGCAGTAGAAAAAAAAAAAAAAAAAGAATCGAGGCATCTCTAAGGACCGCACGAAATGATACTGTTAGAGAGAAAATTGGTAACTATGTTTTGCCAATTTTCACATGTCACCATGGAGGGTTCGTCTCTCTAAATAAAAGATGGGATCGCTTCAAGGCCCGTAGAAGGGACAACTGAAAGCCCATGGTTCGCCACGCGAACCATACTACGCTAAACCTCTTAATGTACATTCATGCCGAGCATTGAGGTCGCCTAGCCCAACCTAATCCGTATTAGCGAGCCACCCCTTAAATACGAGAAGCCTCGAGGCGAGCCATGCTCTTCCCACCAAATCTCTGATCTAGACAGCGGTAATGATCATATTCAATCGGCACATCCCATCTGCTGAGGGAGAGCTTTTGCTTTGTACTAATCTTTGTCATTTAGCTGTCTCGTGTGTTGTTAGCCCAAATCCCTCTTTGATTGGAAACTGTGTTAAAATGTACTATAGAAAGGCAAAAATGCTTCGTTAGAAGCTCTATGCTGTAAAGGTGATCACCACTGCTAAGTAGTTGTTGAGTTGTTGCAGGGGAGCATTGCCAAGAATCTAGTGATCTGTCCAAGAGAAAAACACACCAATTACAAAAGTCTCCACTCTCAAATAAAATAATTAAAAAAAAAATAGCTGGGAGACGGTACCAAAAAAAAAAAAAAAGGCAGCAACGCACGACAAGAGCTTCGGAAAAACATCAGTTAAACAACATAAATTGAAGAACACCAAAAAATCCTTGCACCCATTTACTCCGTTGTGTGCGCATACATCCTCTAAGCCAAAAAATCTCAATGTATTCTGCATAAAACCCATTACTTTGCCCGCCATACTCTCCTCAAAATCCCAGTCCAAGCCATCCAGATTGGTTGCGCTTTGCGCTTCCCATACCGCAAGACATTTCAATGCCGAACTGAAGGATTGTGGGGTGGAGGAGTTCCGACTCCGAGTGAAGACTTTGTTGAAGATGAGAATTCACAAAATCGATGAAATCTGGAAGTGAGGAGCCCCAGTTTTCCGGCCAATGTTTTCCCGGCGGCCTAGTTGATTTAATGAGTGACCAAGCGTTCTTTCTCTTGGCGTTCATTGCTTGCACGGTATGAGGAAATGTTGGTTTTTCTTTTTTCTTTTTACTGTAATTGTGCTGTTGTTCAAGCTCCAAGAATTCATAACCTCATCCTCCACCTTACTACACTACACTTTTCTTTTGAATGGAAACTATTTTGAATTCTTGACTGACCAAAGGAAATTTTGTAATGGTTCATCGAAAATTAGACAGTAATATGAAATGACTCTCGTTGTGAAAATCAGAAGAATATGCAATTTGTTCCCTGCTAATCAATTGATACTTGCATATGTCAGAAGAATTAGATATGATTTGAGTAAACTCTGGTTTAAACTTGTGGTAGTCATTATTGGGCATTTGGATGGGGGTAATCTTTTAAGATTTATGGGAGTTCTAAAAGATTACCCCATTTGATTGCAGTTTAGTGGAGGGAATGTAGATTCCCTCCCAACCCTATGTGGGAATGTGGATTCTCTTCTAGAGAGGTAGGAATCCACATTCCCTTACCTTGGGAATGTTTACTTTTTTGTTAAATATTTGACAATAATGTCTAATTTGAACTCTCTTGTACACTTAATTGGACCCAGTCGCTAAATATTGCCAGTTGACCTGAAACTGTATTCAGATCCCTCAAACAAAACCAAATAATAATAATAATAAGATGACACAAAAGAGCAAGAATAGGAGATCTCACTTTAGGGCCAATAAACCTGGCCCTCTCGGATTAGGGGTGTTATATATATATATCCTTTAGATGTTTTCTTTTATTCTAGTTTATAAAGTAAGGATGGTGTAGGAAATTCATAATTGTGTCTATGGGATATCCCTGAGGGGAAAAGGACTAACAAAATGGGATTGACAGAATATACAATATATATCCTCTGCAAATCCTCTGCATGGGAAGATTGCAGATACGGCAACAGAAAAACTTATAATATTACATAATGATGCATATTAGTTAAAGAAAGCTCAATTGTCTATTTGCCTCAACTTCTCTCCAACTTGACCTTCCTTAGCCAGGGAACAACTTTGAACATAACAAGAATAGCAATTCTGTTTTTCAAATTATCGAAGCTTCGAAAGTAAGCTTGCCTCTCCATGATACTTTAACAATTAATGTGCCGCAAACTCCCCAAAATCCAAAGATAAAACCCATTGCCATGCTAATATAGAAAAATTCTGCATCAATTCCCTTGTCATCATTGCCACCATTTGATGTTACTTTTGGATCGATTTCATCTCCTGGGCACTTTGTTGGAAGAGGAGGTCCACAAAGTAAGCTGTTGCCTTCATAGCTGGAAGAGCCAAGTGTCTGTAGTTGATTCCCAGATGGAATTTTTCCAGACAAGTTGTTGAATGACAAGTTCAAATAACTCAAGAAATTTAAAGAAGATAAGCTTTGAGGGATAGGACCAAAAGGTTTGTTCCTTGAAAGATCAAGTGATTCTAACATGCCCAAATTTCCAATTTTTTGAGGAATTTTTCCAGTTAAATGGTTCATTGATAGATTCATGTTGACCAATCTTACAAGCCTTGTTATATTATCAGGTATTTCTCCTGATATATTATTATTTGAGAGGTCTATGGAATGGACAAGAGCAATAGTAAAATCATATACGTATTCTCTTCCTTTAGAAACCACCATAATTTGATCGAAATAATTTGTATGATAGCTGCTTCGTGCTTTACTCAAGTTCCCTATACATTGAGGGATTTTTCCTGACAAATCATTATTTGCAAGGTCTAGGATCTGAAGGTGTGAAAGAAAACATAGTTGTTTAGGTATGTTCCCGTCAAAGAAGTTGGATCTTAAGCTTAACCTCTGTAAAGACGCTAAGCTTTCTCCTATCCATGCTGGAACATTTCCACAAAATTTGTTGTCTCCAAGATCAAGGTTTACCATCCCTCCATATTTTCTGAAGAAAGAAGGAAGCTCCCCTTCAAAATGATTTTGGCTCAATGACAACACACAGTGTGAACTCAAATATTGCATTGAACTTGGAAAGGTCCCAGATATATTGTTGTTTGCTACGTCCAACACAGATAACAACTTCAAATCCTCCCATTGAGGAGGGAGTTTCCCAGACAAGTAGTTGTTTCTCAAAATAAGAACTTTCAATTTCTTAAGCATTCCAATAGAATGAGGAATCCTGCCCGTAATAGAGTTTGAAGAGAGGTCCAAGAATCACATCCTAGGCAACAGCTCACCTACGTTTTCGGGTATAGGACCAGAAAACATATTTTTTTTTAAGATATAAGATGCTCAAATTCCTTAAAAAAAAGTGGGATTGGACCCTCTAAATTGTTGGAACTCAGATCAATATGAAATACTGGATGATGAGCTTGAGTGTTTCGTACCTGCCCATGCAGGCTGTTATTGGACAAACTCAAATGATGGATATTTGAGCAGGAATTCCAAAAGCCAGGTGGAATGGCGTCAGAAATGCCAACGTTGTGGAGGCTAAGAAACTTGAGTTCATTTTGAGTTTGAAGCCATGAAGGAAAGTTTGGACCCACTTGCATGTTAGCTAATTGAACATGTGTCAAGTTAAAAGGAGGAACCCAATCATGCTTCACATCTAAACCCAATGTCCATTTTCTAGAATATTCCATAGACAAGTTTAGAACTTTTAATCGGGTGAGATTCTGAAAATGACGTTCCGTTAAGAAACCTTCCCATAAATTCCAACTGAGATCCAGTGAAACAAGCTTTGATAGTTTGCCAATGCTTTCTGGAATGGTTCCTCTCATTTGATTGTTCCTGAGGTTATGTACTTTTAAGGAAGACATGTCTCCAATAGAATGTGGAAGCAAAACCCAAAAAGAACATGACCCAAGGTTAATAGTTTTCAATTTCTTGAGTCCTCCCAATGAGTAAGGGATGTTCCCCCAGAGCAATTTATTACCACTCAAAAGCATTGATTTGAGGTTGCTGTTGTAACACTGAGATAACCCATTCACAAACTCATTTATCTCCCCACCTATTTTGTTGTCTTTCAGATTAAACATTTGCAAGTTGCAAAGGTTGGAAAATGAGCTTGGTATCTTACCAGAAATGTTGTTTTCAGATAAATCCAATCTGCGCAAATTGGTCAGATGTCCCACACCAATTGGAATGATTCCAGCAAAGAATGAGCCAGAGAGACTGAGATACTGCAAAGATTTAATGGAACCCAAAAACTTTGGAAGGTTGATTCCATTAAAATTATTCATGCTTAGGTCCAGGTAACTCAAATGCTTTAAATTGAGAAAAGAAGAACTTATCTTACCCCCCAAGCAAGACTTGTTCTCTCCATCAGCATTATATTTGACAACAGGAAATGGGTTTTTGAGGTCAAGCATGGCGACATATCCCGTTGTGTTGTCACAGCCAATGCCTTTCCATTTACAGCAATCTTGACCAACCTAGGAAGAGAGTCGGCTGGATGGATCAGTGAGACTTTCTTTGAAGCTAAGATGTGCTTTTCTCTCCATCTCTGAGGATCTGAAAGTTAGGTTGCTAGTGCATGAAGCAGGTTTAATAACTTGTAGGTAGGGAAGTCCCCCAAGACAGATGAAAAAAATCAGAAGGAGACGAGCATTGGAGATGAAAATGAGGATGCTAACCATTTTGCTAATGAAACACTTCTCTTGATGTTTGTTCTGTGAAGAAAACTTGAGCTGCCATACCAAATCAATAAATAGAGGTGAGATTCATCCACACTGCTGAAAACCATGCATGTGTTTCGTCGGATGGTGTTGGCTTATTTGAATGTTTGATGCATGTGGCACTCTTACGTTTTTTGTGCATTTTCTTTTCATAAACGATGGAGGCCAGGTCTTCGGAGGTTCATACGGCCGGCCCTACGGGTCTCGGCTATACAGATAAACACTAATCTAGATAAATTGAGAGCAATCCAATAGCAGTCATTTCTCTTCATGTATTTTCAATTTAATTAATTATTAAGAGTGGCAAATTTAATTATTTATTTTCTTTGAAAAGGGTGAACATTATGTCATAAATTATTTTACTGGAGCTTTAGGCAACTGCCTAATTAGCCTAATGGAAGCGCCTCCCTGCCTCACCTCCGTCTACAAGAAGATTGACAAGACTCACCTAGATCTCACGTTGCAACCCCATCAGACACAGCGTTGTTCACAACGGCATTATCATAGCTCTAGAACAAGCACATCGCCTATGAGAGCGGGTGTCTGATTAAAACAAGGGGCCTAGCTAGGGATTGACATAAATCGTCAAGAAAATTTTAGAAATATTACAAATTTTTATTACATTTCTTTTACAAACTAATGTGGAATCTTATATAACAATTGGAATATCAACAATTTGTAAATTTTAATTGTTAAGTTGTGATGTGACAACATCTATGTAACTTCCACATCGGTTTGCAAACACCCGGATAAAATTGTTGATTTGGAGAAGCGCACCGCAGTCAGCAATTGCCCCAATACAATACATGGCTTGCATGGCCATGAGCCCATATTGTTAAAGGATTAGAACGTCTTTATTTCACTTGAACTTTAAAGTAATTATTTTTAAAAATTTTACTTTGTCCCATCTAATATTGTATAAGTATTAAATTATTTAAAAAATTTAAATGACATGATAATATATTCACCGCCATTAACAACATGAGTAATGCTAGATACTGTATTTTTCTCTAATAATTACTTAACAATATTAATGTAACACTTTCAACTAATCATTGACTTTTTTTTTATTATTTAAGAAAAAAAAAATTGTTAAATTTGTGAAATATTAAGAGTGTCACCTAAAAAGTGTTAAGACAATTGTTTCCCACATTTCTCTTAACCTCATATTAAATTTGTGAAATATTTCTCTTAACCATAAAATAAACTTATGCTCTCCATTTGATTTGAAATCATGTGAAGAACGCGGAATTAGCCAAAAGACAAAAAGTATAAAACATGTGACTATCAAGGGCAACCGAAGCATATGATATACCAACGAGAGGATGACCTTAAATTACAAGAAATAAAAGGCCAATCTTGATCATAGAAAATTAAAGATGAGGGCCAAAATAAGAGGGATAAGTTTCTACTCAGAAAATAAAATAAAAATAAAATCGGGGTCAGTTATCATTTCTTCTTGAAGTAGTTCCCATCGTAGATAAAGAGAGTGGCAGAGAACCTATTAACTGCCAAGAGACAGAATATGAAGTAGAGACTATAAAGTTGTAAAGGCACAACCTTTCTCCAATCTAATTCGAGGTACGATGCTATCTATGTTGTCACGAATTCCTGTATTGTTTCTCTAAATTACTTGTGTTTTGGTCAAATCAATCTTGTATCTTGGAACCCTTTTCTTATTTCTTCTGTCCTATGTTTCACTTTTGCAGACTTTGTTTTTCCTATATTCAAATTTGTTATATTTTTTATTTTTCTTTGTGTTTCCTGAATCTGTTTTCAGGTGGTGAATGATGGGTAACCTTCAACATTGCTTGATTCCCTTGTAGTATATATAGCGTCAGAATGTTCAATGCTTGGTATTGTTATTATAGGTGATTTACCCAATTCCCTGAATTCACAATGAAATCTGCTCTTATAAGCACTAATTCCTTGCACCCATTTGCTCCGTTCGGTGCGCATATATCCTCTAAGCGAAAGAATCCCAATGTATTCTGCATAAAACCCATTACTTTGCCCGCCATACTCTCCTCGAAATCCCAGCCCAAGCCATCCAGATTGGTTGCGCTATGCGCTTCACATAACGCAAGCCTTTCGAATGTCGAACTGAAGGGTTGTGGGGTGGAGGAGATTCCGAGTGAAGACTTTGTTGAAGATGAGAATTCACAAAGTCGATGGAATGTGGAAGTGGGGAGCCCCAGTGTTCCGCCCAATGTTGTGCCGGCGGCCAAGTTGAGCTTGAGTGACCAAGCTTTCTTTCTCCTGGCCTTCATTGCTTGCACGGTATGAGAACATTTTGGGATTTTTTTTTTTTTTTTTTACTGTAATTGTGTTTCTATTCAATACCTTTTTGAGAAATGCTGCACATGCTCCCATACTCTCAAAATATAATGATGATTTTTAGTCACACGTGAGGGAGTGTGAGAATAAGTGCGTTTGTAGCATTTCTCATACCTTTAATGGATTTCGTTGGTTGTTTAAGGCATGCTTGCTTTTCCCATTTGGGTTTAAGGGATCAGTTTAATTCTCCATTGCATTGGAAGTGCACATCCATGGCTTGAATGGAACTATTCAGAATAAGATGAAGCCTTTTAGGAATTCATGAAGTCACTACATTTTAAATGTTTTGTGTAGTGGTGATGGCTACAATGATAATGACTTTAACAATTAATAATGATGGCTTTTTGAAAAACTCTATCCAAAAAGATAATTTAAATTTCTATTCTCGTGGAACATGCAAACAGGGTTTTAATAAGTCTCACTAATCAAAATTGTAGTTAGGTGTAAGATCTCATATTCCCTAAAAAGAAAATTAATAAAAATAAAGTAAATATGGATGCTTATTGATCATTAGTAAGAGGTGACTTTTATGATAAGGAAAAGAAAGAGGAAGCCATATAGAGAAGTATGTGCTTTAGTAATGTGTATTTCCCCCTGTTCTGGTCACAAAATAGATGAAATAAAGCAAAAAATGGATTTTTGTTGCAGAATCGATGTTATTTGGCATTTACAATGATTGGAAACTATTTTCAATGCGTGACTTACCAAAGGAAAATATGCAATTTGTTCCCAGCTAATTAATTGATACTTAACATATGTAAGAAGAATTGGCTATGATTTAAGTATGCTGTGGTTTAAACTTGTGGTAGTTATTATCTATGCTATTCTTTGCTGACAAACTTGAAGCTTGAATTTTATTGTTGACTATGATCTACGTTAATTTCATCATTATTGATAATCATGAATTAACTTCAATGTTTGCAAACTGCTGTGGCATTCACTAGCCTTATTACTGCAGCTGTCCCAACACTATATGTAAGTAGTCTGACATTATGTTTAAGTGCAGAATTTTTTTTTTGGTGTCCTACTCCCAGCACCACACGTCAGGCTTAATTCATCTCACTTAAGTCTATTACAACATTATGACTGCCTGTTCTTTTGCAATATGCCTAAAATATGGATAAACTAGTGATTTATTAGTTGCTGCAATTTCTGTAAGTTCTTTTGGAAAGTGTGTTTTTTTTCTTTTATGAGCAATTGTTTCATTTCTCATGCCGTTTCAGCTAATAGCTAAAGGTTGATCCACTCCCACTCCCAAAGCCCCCCTAAAATTTTGTTACTGCTAATTGATTTAATAGCCACTAACAACTCTATGTTCGTTTGGCAAAACTCTTTAGAGGGTGGTTTTTTGCTTTTTGGTTGTGAGGTGACATAAAGGTAATAGTTTTTTATGGTTTGAGTTGTATGTTAATGCTTACCTACCTTAACAAACGTTGCCAAACGAGCCCAGAGTCTACCTTTTTCTGTTTCCTGACTAAACATTTCTAAAACGCATGCAATATATGGAAACATGCTGCAAATTAGTCTGATATGGAAGATAAATAAGGTCAAATAAAAAATTGTTATATTAGGCAAAGCTTGCTTGGAGCCTACCTTCAAATATTTTTCTCCCTTATATGTTTACCTAAGGAGAGGTATGACAACCTAGTTTAGTGATTGGTGCACTTGCTGTGGGATTGGTTATATTGCTGATGTTAAAGTTAGGTTGATGCTCTCTGCATAACATTAAACTGAGGTTTCTTCCTCAAAGACTTTACAATCCAAATTTGTTCTTGTTAGATAAATGTTTTGATTATCTCTGCTGGTTAGTGTATGAGTGCATAAATTTTAGGGCCAAAACCAAGATCTATAAGTTCGAGCACTAAATTTCAGGGTTGAAATAGTATAGTTTTGGTGATTGATATCCAGATATACTACTGCCTGAGGAAAATAACGGAAAAGTTGGTTTGGGTAGGATAATGCGATGTCTAGCTTTTGTAGATATATATCTGCTGGCTATGTGTGTTAAGCTTAAATCTCTTGACTTTCTCTGGCCTGGCTTAAAAATGATGGTTTTCTTTTAAGATATGAGAATTCTAGGTGGTCTCAAATTTTTCTCTGTAGCCAATACCTCATGTTTCTATTTTCTGCATACTTGATCAAAAACTTAGATGATGTTATCATATCCTCAATTTGCAATATAAATTTCCTGTGTTGTTGTCATCGCCAACACCTATCCAATTACAGCAATCATCACTAACCCAAGAAGAAAGACGACCCGGTGGATCTGTAAGATTGTCTTTAAAGCGAAGAAGTGCTTCCCTTTCCACCTCTAAGCATCTCAAATTTGGGCTCTTGGTACATGAAATGGGTTTAATAAGTTGAAGGTAAGATGCAGTTCCAAACAGAGAGAAGAAGAAAATGGGAAACCCCGTGAGCATAAGAGTGAGAATTCATATTCTAGGAAGGGTTTTGAGGGGTTATGCATAATGATGAGGGGAGTGTTATCTAGGTTAGATGAGTTTGACAAGAGTCACAAATCTGTATCTAGGGTTAGGAAGGTTAATACCATTCACCCGTTGAGGGAGAGTGGTGGTGGACTCACCTAGAGTAAGGTGGTCCAGAACATGCCTAGGATTGGTTGTCTTGCATATTTCTTCATATCCTAGAGTATGCATCATTCATTGCATTGCATTTTGTTTCTAATTTCTGTTCTGTATATATATGCATTGCATTAATTTTGTGCATTTTATTTTGAAAAAATTCAAAAAGACAAATATTTTTTTAAAGGCTGTCTGCTTATTGTTGTCATATGCACATTGATAGTCCATAAATTTTGCATGTATACTTCATGGATCCAATTCCTTATAACTCAGAATGTGCTTACTATACATGAGATGAATATGTATTAATGGACTGATTTTTTTTGTGCCTAAGTATAAGCTTCTATGGTACATTTTACCTATGCTTGAACTCTTATGCACATTTAAGCTTATATTAAGTATGAATTTGACCTTAAGGGTGAGTTATGTTAGGCAACCATATGAGGACGATTGACTAGTTGTGTCTATTAAATTGACCAAATGCTAGTTGAACCTAGGACCTAGAAATTCCAACATTCCACTAATTTCTTTTTAAGCACTAAATGATTAAAGACACATTCTCAAAGAGAAAAATAGTGAAATAATAAAACAAAAGAACATATTCCAAAAGGAATCTAATTCACTGTGCCTTATTTGTGCTCAACTTGTCCCTATATAAATAGTCGTGACCATATTCATTGTGGAAAGAGACAGTCACTACCGGACAATGTTTGAGTATGTGCTATTACTACATGGGAAGTGTATTGGATGAGGGTGACACGACTCTAGCAAGGTTTGACTTTTGTTTAGATATACATGTCAATCTTTCCATGAGGTAATTTAAGTTTTTTTTCTTGCTAGCCTATCCCCTCACCTTATAAGTTCTTAAACTTACTTGATGGTTAGCTTTCATGCACAACACACAACCATGGGTCGAGTGCAACATGTTGCTTTGCTTGTGTTGAAGAAACTTTTGTTTCATATCTTTTTATCCTCATGTATATTTTGGACATTTTGAGAAATAACTGGATAATCATTTCTTAATACATGAGTCTTTTATGTTATCATGTGTGTGTATTTGACATAACGAGTCTTATATTGAGGGGGAGAATTTTTTTCATGATCTTGCATTTCACTCATTATGCATTTGTAGCTTTGATTATGTTTATGTTTCTGTAACTTTCCTTGGGCTTACTGGTGTTTTACTGCCCTTGATGAGAATAGATAGAACACTATAGATGATTTTGATTTTGATATACTTGTTGCATCTATAAATGATATTTGTTTTGTGTTCTAACAGATTTGGTGACCTATTCATGATTATATTCTATTCAAATATGTTATATTATTGATCATTATTTATTCCTGTTCCACATATGCCTTTATATGTTTTGTGAAGTGTTTCAGGAAATATGAAGACCTTTTGTCATTCTGCGATAAAAAAGGGAGAGTAACGATGGGAGATGATGGAATGTCTGCATATTAGTTTTTGTCACTGAATTGCCAAAGGGAGAGTTTGCTAGTATTTTTGTCGACAATTATCTCTAGGATTTGGTTAACTTTTTCAATGCGTAGGTATACTGTAATCTAGAATGTGCAGGATTCTAGTGTTATAGGATAACTTGAGATATTTTGCTTGATAGTAGATATGATGCGGCTAGGCTATCGGTTGACCATATATATCGAGTAATCTAAAATTAAAATGCTAGCGTTATCTGGTAACTATTAAAATCATAAATACCTCGCACAAATCTCTATCAAAATGTTAAAAAACAAAGAAGTCTATGAATTCACCATTTCTTCCATAGAGTAAAATTATTTGGAAGGCTGAATTCAGTCCGTAAACAGTGCCCATATTTCTAACAGTCCAACTTTTTCTCTTCAAATAAAATATATTGTCGAAATGCCAATCCTGATAGAAGACTCATCTGAATGACTGAAAAAGAAGGAAATCAATGATTTTTTTACAACTGAAGCATGAAAGCTCATGCATTCAATTCATGATTGTATTTCGTTTTATAGGACATCATTTCTTGAATGACAATTTTAGCTTGATAATGTAATATTAGGAATGATGGTTAAAATTGTAAATTTAGGACTTGTCTGTCTTTAGCCAACCGTTCGCTCACAACACCATTAAATAGAGAATGAAAATATAATAGTGAGTAATGAGAAATGGATTTTGGAAAATATAATAGTAAGGAAAAGGGCTATAGGGTATCATTGCTAGTGCTCTTAGAGTGGGCACATTTACCTATTTCTCTTAGCTTATTATCTACTCTCAAGTGAATATATAAATTTAGCAATTGATAGAAAATGGGAATAAGTGAATGTAATGTATTGCTTTTATTTCATGGGTGACACCCAATCCCACCCATGAAACAAGCAGCATATCTATTTGCCAAAGCAATTGAATTATGAGTCATGCGATATACCAACCCTCCATCCCATTTCTGTTTTACTTGGTTGATATGGCAATGTCTAACATTTTATTTAAAAAATAAAATAAAATAAAGGTGATTGACAATGACACATCAACTTGGCCAGTAAGATAGGATGGAATGAGAGTATAGTATTTTCAACTTTGATGATTTGGATTTTCTCTCCATCATTTGACAGATGTGGAGATAGCTGATGGGAATCAAAGCATGCATTCTTTAAAGCCTGCTGGTGGAATAGGGAAGAAGTTCAAAAGGAAATTCGAGATGGGTAAAGGCAAGCGCCGTGGTAAGGGCATCAGGAGGAAGCACCATATTTGATTCCATAATGAATCTGGTAATTGATATTTCTCCTACTGTACTAATGGTATCAAGTGGCCTGTGGGCAATCTTGGTAGTTCTAAAGATAGGTATATTTTGTATAGGGGTGCAAAGGCGGGCGGTTTTTAACCGCCCGCTAACCGCTAACCGCTATAACCGCCAACCGCCTAACCGCCTAACCGTTTAACCGCATTAACCGCTAACCGCTTAATCGCCATAACCGCCTAGCGGTTAGCGGTTAAGCGATTATTAAATCTACTAACCGTAATCAGCTAACCGCTAACCGCCTTTTTATATAATATATTTTTATAATTATATAATATATTTTATAATTATAATTATAAAAATATTTATACATATAACATAATCACTTGATCATTAAATCACAATTTTTTAAAAAATAATTAAATCACAATTTGAGTATTAATATATTATCACTATAATTTATATGATTATATCATATAATCACTTGATCATTAAATCACAATTTTTTTTAAAAAATAATTAAATCACAATTTGAGTATTAATATATTATCACTATAATTTATATGATTATATAACATGAGATTGATTATTAAATCATTTGATTATATAATAACAAATTATACATATATAATATGACATAACTCATAAGTATACTAATTCATACTAATACAACAATTAAATATCTAGAGACTTATTTCCAATGTATGTTATAAACCTATAAGTCTATATAAGTCTACATATGTATATGAATAATATAAATGTATAATATCAATAGTTAATCATATGATTCAATGACAATTCAAATACTTTATTCAAGACTTCAAGTGAATCATATTATTAATGTACAATGATGATATGATTCGTATAATATCAAATTAAGTAATTGACATTGGATTAAACAATGACCAATGTGTTACTTATAAACATAATTTAAGTATTAATGTATTATCATTATAATTTTAGTAATTTATATATTATCACTATAATTGATATGATTATATCATATGATGACTTGATCATTAAATCATATGATTATATAATAATAAATAATACATATATAATATGACATAACTCATAAGTCACAAGTCATAAGTCTACAAGTTAATCATATGATTCATGTACAATGATAATCACAATTGATTCAATTGAATTAAACAATATGTTACTTATAACTACAAGTCTACAATTTAATTAAAGCATTATTAGATACTTTAGGAATTTAGGATTTAGGAGTTTGAACATTACCATTTACCATTAAATATTAAGTTCAATTCAAAGAAAAAAGATTATAAGTAAATATGATAAGAATTTAAATAATTAATCATATGAATCATATGATATAATTTAATGAGACTATATGATTATATAATATCAAATTAAGTAATTGACATTAGATTCAACAATGTGTTACTTATAATCACAATTGAAGTATTAATGTATTTTTGAACATTTTTAGAAAAGAAATTTAACCATTTTTGAAAGAAAAAAAAAAGAAAATTAACAATTTTGAACAATTTTGAATTTTATATATATATATATATATATATATATATATATATATATATAAATATATAGTTATATTATATGCATATTGAATAATATAAATGTATAAGATAAATATTTAACTATATGACCCAATTACAATTCCAATACTTAATCAATTATTCATGTACAATGACAATGACAATGACAATGTGATTCATATAATATCAAATTAAGTAATTGACATTGGATTAAACAATGTGTTACTTATAACTACAATTGAAGTATTTTTGTTTGTTTGTAAGTTTATAAGATCAACACTTAATCATATGATCCAATGACAATTCAAATATTTATAGCAATTGGGCCCAAGAAGATATTAAAAATACAAGAAAAAAATGAGGGTAAAAAAGCCCAAAAGCCCAAAAAAAAGCCCAATTT
>JADOBO010000319.1:0-25948 GCA_016403345.1 Corylus heterophylla | reverse complement strand
TCGTTATTTTATTAGGTTTAGGTTTTAGTGGTATTTATGTCATATTTTATTAGGTTTAGGAGTCTTGGGGCTATAAATGCATGCTTATAACCTCTAGTTTATCAGTTTATGTTGTTTATTGAACTTTGTTGAATAAGAATTTTTCATAGGTGAGTTTTCTTCATATTTTTCCTTGAAATCATAGATAGACTCTATATTTTGAGAAGAATTCTCAGATCATTGATAAACTCTAGATCTTGAATTATTTATCCATTCCTTATTGATGTTCTTCGCTGCAACCCACCAAGTCATGCTGTATCACTAAACCACTTAGCACCTCCAATGTCTTCTTGCTCTCCACTTAGCAAATTTGATGCCAATGGTCTCACTGATGCTATGTTGTATACAAGTGTTGTGGATTCAATGTAATACCTTGCTCTTTCACTGGCTAATATTGCCTTTAATGTTAACAAGGTTGCACAGTTCATGCACGCCCTTAGAGATCTACATTGGACTCCAGTCAAGCGAATTATTCACTATTTGAAACATATAATCTTTCATGGTTTACTCATTCATCAATCCTCCTCCTCTCAATTGTTTCTTTACTCTTATGCCAACGGGTGGGTTGTCCTAATGGTCAAGTCAACTTTGGTTATTGCATCTTCCTTAATCGAAATCATCTATCTTTGATCTCTAAGAAGCAGCCCTTACCCTCAAGGTCAAGCATCGAATCAATATAAAGCCTTGACGAATGGTACCGCAGAAATTTTTTGCCTGCAATCATTATTTTGTGAGCTTGGTATTGTTCTATCTACCACCCCATTCATTACTATGATACTATTTGTGCTACCTACCTTTCTTCCAATCCTGTTTTTCACACTCACACAAAGCACATCGAAATCGATTATCACTTCTGCATGCAGACAAGGTAGCAACCAAGGATTTGAATGTCCAATTCCTATCTAGTAAGGATCAAGTAGCTGATGTTCTCACCAAGACTCTTGTATCCACTTGGTTTTGATGGTTATACTCCAATCTCAACCTTTACACTAGCACGTCGAGATTGAGTAGGTGTAGTGGATCATAACCCGTGATCAACTTCAATGAAAGGATAAGATGTTATTGTGTACATTTGTATTTCAAACTTGTATATTGTAATAGATTATAAATGAATGTAAAATGATTTATAACTATTTCATCTATAATGAGCAAAGTACTCCTACATTAACAATAGGCAATTACACAAAATTCAATCTCACATTTTGATCATATATTTCTCACCTTAGTCTTGGGAGCAAGACTAGCCATAAGGGTTGTATGTGCATCACTGGCATTGCTTTCTACGAGAAATCTGATTGTGGAGTTGATCAGCAATAGGACAATGATAGCAGCAACTTCTATGATCCAAGATAATGGGTTTCACACAAAACCCAAGAACTTAAGAAGTTTGCTTTCCTATTAGCAAAACATGAAATCATTGCATGCCAACTGAAAAGAAAATAATATGGAAAAATGAAGAGTAGGAAACAATTGTTATCTACAAGAGATCATGCAGTAGACCTTTTTCTCTTCTAGTTTGTTTGGTCCAAAAACATGAAGCCTGTTGGCTCCTTCCTGTGATGTTAGACCTTCCCTGGTACATTTCAACTTCTCAAACACTTCCTCAATTGGAATCTGTTCATGTAAATGTTAATATTCTTCATGCTAAATGGATGATTGACTCAAAAAGTGTTTTGAATTAATCAAGTGCAACTCGCCATGTAGCGCCTCATGATTATTTACTTTGTTAAAGCATTGCCAACAAATGTTAGCTGATTCTAGACAAAGATCACACAAAAAGTACACTAACTATTCATCATATGTTATCACCATTTCTCATTTACTCATATCCATTAGTCTTGGAAAAGGTCAGCACTCACTTTTATATATATTGAGTTCTCAAGGAGTTATATATATATATATACATATATATATATATATATATATATATATATATATATATATGAATAATGTTATAAGGCTTCCTAGAGTCTTCCTAGAGTCATTTCAAATGTGATGTGGCTTTTAAAATTATCGTTGAATTTGAGATGTGATTTATTGACTTTTAATCTATTGATGATTTTAAAAGTCACATTACATTTGAATGACTCTAGAAAGATTTTAGAAAGACTTATAACATTACTTATATATATATATATATATATATATATATATATATATATATATATATATATAAATCCCACTAGAGAAGTAATGTATCTACAAATCCCATTTTTATTGGTTTCCTATATTTTCTTTGAGAAAGAAGAAAAATTATTGCTGGTTTGGTTTTTCACTTATTATCACCTCCACGTTTTATTTGGCGAAATCATTTGGGAATCAACTTTTACGAAAAAAAATTTGGAATGTACAGCATTTCTCTTTTAGAAAACTCTTTCAAATTTCACATTCTGAACTTTCAATTTGATGTAATATACCATTTTCATCAGATTTTAAACATTAAAATGATCAAATGACTCTTATACCCCTAACTATTTTTTCAAATTTCAAATTTACCCTCAAACTTTAAAATGCCCACCATAGTATCTAAAATCCAAAATGCCTTATTCCCTTATAGACATCTACGGTCCGGATCATTTCTCATTCCGCATCACTGGTTTGAAAGATGGCCACGAACGTAATAACCACCGCCATTTCTATCGCTACGTGCATGCAATTGCGTAAAGCCCGAGACCGGTTCTTGTTTATCGAGATATTTTGTGCAAAGAAAATTTACTAAAGGTGAGAGAAATGGCGTGTCGTCAAGCCAAGGAGATCATTTCGCCCAATCCGGCCGCCATTTTCAGTTCCTCTTCGTTTATCAAACCGCTCGCTTTTTGATTTGATAAATTACATGTTTATACATATATGGACGTTGATGTCGGGGTTTGTAACCACAAAGAAGACACATTGTCCATTCCGCATGAACGTGAAGCACCGTTGACTCAATTGGGAGCGAATTTCAAGGCTATTGAGTTGACACCGAAAGTGAGATAATTTTTTTCTTTTTCTTTTGTATTTGAATCCAATTTTTGTTGTTGTTCAGATATATGTGGAATTGAGAATTTGAATTCTAAAGGCATTTGATTATGGAATTAATCAATTAAATCAGATTCTTTGTGTGTAGAAGGATTGGTTTAATTTATTATGGCTTTGAATATATTTGCTTCAAATACTTTAGCTTTGTAATTTTAGAGAATTATAGCTTTCATGCAATTTAATTTTTGATTGCATGTGTTAGAAAGCCATATATAATAGATGCAATATTAGCATGATTTTAGCCTAATTGCTCTATCTTGCCTTAAAAGCGGTTTGAAAGTGTGTAAATGCATAATAGAAGTAATGCATTGTGTTGTGGAGCTCGTTGTAAGCTTTGAGGGCTATCATGAACAATGAAGTCGTTGCTTCATGATTACTTCATTGGATTAGGATTTTCTTGATTTTCTAGGATGGCTCTTTGGTAAAGTTCTTAAACCCTAATCATTACTTTTAATTAAATGGGTTCAGTTTTTTACCATCTCGGCATATAACTTAGTGAAGATACAATAAATTAAAACAATGGTAAGGATTTTAACCACTCTAATATGAAGTTACCCTAGGAAAATTCTTGTGTGAATTATTTATAGTGTGCAAATGGTTAACTTATATTGTCCGTGTTTTGATGTTTTGAAGGCGATGGAAGTAGATACAATCAAGACTCACTGAGTGGACCAAACAAAAGATCGTGCCCAATGTATTCATTATGGAACCACATCGGTGGTCGTGATGCAGAGGGATCTCAATCCCACTATAGGATCACTAATCACATTCATATCGATATGAATATAAAGATTAAGTGTTTGTTTTGGGCCTTTAGGTTTAAATATTCTATTCTATTTTATTGTCTTGTAGCTACTATCGCTTTGCACAAGGAAGGAAAGTCGGTTCCTCCGTTGACACAAGCTCGAGTCATGCAAGCTTTCAGCTTGAAGAAATGTAGTTATCTTGTTAATGAGTAAAGTTTGATAAGAGGTAGCTTTATGGTGTTTCTATATTTTGTGTCAAACTTTTCAAAATCCTAAATAAAATTGGACTTGAAGTGGTGTATTGAGGTAGAATCTAGTGGGTATTTGATATTTCTGTTTTGAAATTTTCCGATATTCTTGTTACTCCCAATGTAAGATATGAATTGTGCATTGCTTATAGGTTTAGAGTTATGTAGTTTGTCATTTTAGGAATTGATTATTCTTGTTTGTGGGCTTGGGTTTGTCCAAACCTAATTTTGTGTTTCCATGGAAGCACCCTAGCCGCTCGGCTTTTGATTCTGATTTTGGATGTGAAGGAGGTCCTTTTAGGTTGTGATTATTAGCTGGATCATTATACTCAAATTAATAACCTTCCTTTTTAGGTTGTGATTATTAGCTGGATCATTATACTCAAATTAATAACTTTCCTTTAGGAAGTTGTCACAAAGGGGAGTGATTGGCACTCGTGGGTTTTGGTCATTGTGGATTGTGGATCACTATGAGTGTATGCAGCAAGTCATTCGATTCAAGGCGCTGATCCGAGGCCGATGAGGTCAAAGGAACGGAAATTGTGATATGGGAGTAAAACTATAAAAAGACTTTTTCTTTTAGGGGGGAGGGGGGTAATTTTAATTTTTGGGTGTCAATATTATAAAAATTATATATTTAATTGAATTTTTAAAATTTTGGGGGCTGAAGCCCCCGAGGAAAATCCTGGTTCAAAAACAAAAACGAGAACGAAATAAGAATAAAAACAAGTGGAGGAGAGAGATGACTGAAGTTTTATTGATTTTTTATTCTTTTATGTCTCGTTTGGTTTGCGGAATAAGTATTACTATTTACAGGGAATAGAAGAGGTTGGAGTGGAATAATTATTTCAATTATTTAGTTTGGTAGCAACACATTTCATAATTGGAATTCAATCAAAATTTATAAAAAGCCTATATAATTTCTAATTTTTCAAAACTCATTAAAAACAAAACAAAAAGAATATGTTGATGCACGCTTTCCAAATGATGATTCGCACGCCCGCGAGCTTGAGTTGACCAACACACGAACTATTTGACTGCACAACAAATAAGAAAGACGGATCGGTGACCGGGGTGAGCCGCGGAACACTCCGCCGACCGATGCCTAAGTCGTAATAAGAAAGAGAAAGGATATTGTCAACAACTACGGAGCTCAGATAACAAGAGTTGTGATTACCTTTGCTTTGATAATATGACTTGTATTTATAGGCAGGGGGAGAATTTGATTTCCCACACATTCAGGAATCTTAGCCCTTGATATCGGCTAATCAAACATTTGAATGAGAGATCATGTTTGTTAGTTGCTCCATGATTTTAGTGGCTTGAGATCAGAGGATCAGCTTTGTAATCTTTTAGGCCATCCTAAATTAGAGCGTCCGCGTAGGACTCGATCGCTTTTGTGATCTTAGATATCAACTGACATATCTTCATTGATTTATGCAGGATCTAGATTGTAAACAGATATGATAACAAGATTACTTATTTATTAAAAGTAGCATCTTTCAAGATATCGGCGTTATCCCTTTTACCGAGACTTGCGTGTCCTGAGTTAATCTCAGACTTTATGGTCTCGGCTAGAGGGGGTCTCGGATTTCATGGTCTCGGACTCGCGGACTCGGACTCTCAAACTCGGATAAGCAGGTCTCGGATTCATGGTCTTGGATAAGCAGGTCTCGGATTCATGGTCTCGGGTTTGGGCCTTTTCAGGCATGGCCTGGGGACTACTGAATAAATAGTGGGCTAGTCCATGACCCAACAGTTACCCCTCAATTTTGATGTTTGTAGAACTAAGGAAATTTTATGTCTTGACGGAATGGGCCCACTTACCGAGACCAGCTTTATTAAGAGAAGTTCTGAGATAGTCAATGACTTTCCCACCTCGTCTCGGACAAATAAGGTGGCAAAATTCAAATTTCAAATTTCGGAGGGAGAATTCAAATTCCAAATTTCAAATTTCTAGGCGCGTCGGTTGGCATCCCGAGACCTTGTCACATCATTAATTCTGGCGTTTGAGTACCTCGCACACCTCATCTACATGCGCGCGGTTGGCATCCCGAGACCGGTCGATCTCGCGATTTAATACCCTGCTACCGAGGTGATCTCCTTTAAATAAGGTGCTCTCTCTTTGTATCTATCCATTTTCTGCTCTAGTGATAAAATTCTGGTTTCTCTTCTTCATCCTCCAAACGCCGCTCCTATGCTCTCTCTCTTTCCTTATCAATATGTCCGCGATGAGGATCTGGCTCGATGGTCTCGGTGGCAATACTTATCTAGCTTGTCGGGCGTCGGAACTAGCCAAAGCATTTGAGGCTAGAATCCGAGAGGAATGCTTCATTCCCAAATCCGTGAAGCTCGGTTCGATGAGGAGCAAGTAGGTGCCATTGTGCTAGCTGACGCACACGAGGTATGTTTATACGAAACTATGTTTCGTTCTGGTTTCCGACTGCCTTTCCCGAGGGTAGTGCGAGGGCTGTTGAGTCTCATAAATCTGGCCCCGCACCAGATTGTTCCTAACGGATGGAGGGTCTTCTATGCCTGTACTTTACTCTGGCCAATGGCCTTTGGAACAGGCTGTTACCTCTCCGCCCATGAGTTTTTGTGGTTCTATCGGCTTCAAAAGAACCCGAAGTGTGAGGGCTTGTACAACTTCCAGTCTCGACGGGGGAAGTTTATACACATGGATGGAAAATATTCCAGCAATCACGGGTGGAAAGCTAAGTATTTTTTTGCCACTGGTCAATGGGAGTTTCACCCCACCGAAATTGCTGAAGGTCCAAGGGTGCCGCAGGAGACGAGTGTCCCTGCTAAAAACACTTCCGTGGAATCGACTCTTAGCGAAGACAAATTGAAGCATGTGGACGACGTTGCCGCATGGACTCGGAGACATGAAGTGTTTTTAGCAGGGACACTCGTCTCCTGCGGCACTTAGCGAAGACAAATTGAAGCATGTGGACGACGTTGCCGCATGGGCTCGGAGACATGAAAACCTTATGTTTTACACCGAACTAATGGAGGCCTTCTCTGAAGGGAAGGGCATCGAAAACCTTGATGGAGGCGCTGGCGGAAAAAGGAAGAGACTCGCCTCCGTGGTCGTCCGAGACCCAAGTCTTGCCACCTTAGGTTCTCAGGCCGCAAACACTAGAGGAGCTACTCCCCAAAAATCTCGTCTTGATAAAGGCAAGGGCAAAATGGTTGAACAACCTAAGCAAAAGAATATCCCTCTTCAAACCGGCGGGGCCTTAAAATACGTGGTGGTCAGCCCCACCGCGGTCCTCGCTTTGGACCATCGCCCCTAAAATGGATGCCAAGGCCAAAAGCCTAGCACTCCTCCTCGGGCAGCCGAGTTTTGAGGTTGGTTGACGAGCCCGAGGACCTCGAGGTCCTCAACCAAAAAAGAAATTGAAGAAGGTGGTCAAGTAAAAGCGCAAGACCAACTTGCTAACTTTCTTATCGCTAGGAGAAAGGCGAGTCCCGAGCCTGGTGAGATCTCTGCGAAGTCGAGGCATTCCTTGCAAACGAGCCCATCTCGGCTCGGCCGCTGAACGCTACACCTCTCGGCCGCCGAGCCGCAGATAATGCTATCCCCATTGGGTCCTCGCTGCTTCAACCTCTTGGTTCGAACATCCAACATATTTTGGATGACATAGAGCTAAAAGAGAATTCGAGGCCTCGCAGGATGGTACAAGAGGGAACCAAGAGGCATACCGCCGCTGCCACGCAGGAAGGAGTAAGGCCGTTATCACCCATCACCAAGGTGAGCGATGGTTCTGGCCCGGCACATGTCGAGGCCTGGCACCGACACCTTCAAATGTCGAAAGGCCTCACGCGAGATGGCTCTTGGTGCCGAAGGCCTCTCGCAGCTAAGGCTCCCGCGCCGAGACCTCTCTCTTCTTCCGAGGCTCTTGTGAGACCAAAAGGGGTGGATTGGACAATCGGCGAACCCCTTGCTACGCTCGTATGCACCGAGGCAATCCTTTCTAGGCAAGATCGATTTGATTCTCATGAGGGTCTCATTATGGAACGTGACACCACCGCCAGTGGCATGACCGAGCGATGCTCTTCTACCAACTTGTAGTAAGTTCTCGATTTTTACCTTGATTTGCTTTTCCTTCCTACACATGCTAATTGAATTTTTGCTGCGAGTTTCATGAAGTCGTTGATACCGCATCGTTATTTTCGTGAAGATGGCACAGGCTCGCCATCGAGACAAGTCGCCTTAAAGACAAGGTCACCGAACTAGAAGCCAAGAATGCGAACTAACGAAAGTTATTGTGGCGCAAGACGCAGGAGCCGCTAATCTCGGTCGAGCGCTCTAAATTGTCGGGCGAGACCTCCGAGGCCGTGGCTCGTGCAAAGGCTAAATCAAAGGTTAATAATCACGATCGAAATTGAAGGTCTCCGAGTCAAGTGAACCGCCTGCAAGAGGATAACTCTATTATTAAGGTGGACTTCAATCAGCTGGAAGAAACACATGCAGGGGTCTCAGACCAGCTGAAATTGGCTCAAGATGAGGTCTCGGATTTGAAGGCTTTGGTGACCAAGACAAATGAAGCCAAAGTGATAGCCAAGGAGAAGCTCAAATTCTTTATGGAAAGCACGCCAAGGAAGGGCTCAACCAAGGAAACTAAAACCCGAAGTTGCCGATTATTTACGCCACCGTCCTTTGCCTCATGGGTTCGAAATTGCGGGCCGACGGGCTCATCCTTGGCTTCGAAACTTTTCGAGCATGGGCTAAGAACTCGACTCGAGGATAGATCTTGACAAGGTGAAAGTCGAGGACATCCCATGTTCGGATGCAGCTATGGCATAACTGGTAAACCTAGACCAAGAACAAATGCCTGATGCAGCAGGAATAAAAGAATGTTTCTACGATCCTTTCTTGGATCGACAAAGCACTAAGGCACCGAAGTCCGTTCTCGATGATGCCCGCTCTACCGAGGCCGACATCACGAGTCCGCATCCGCCAAGCCCCCGATGTTACTCCTGCTTTTGCTCTCAAGGAAAATGATGTATCATGTTTTAATGGTTCCTTGTATATATTTCAAGTTTCTTTTTAATGAAATGAGTTTTCGTGTTTATACGAATCTTGAGATAATAATTTTTATTGCTTAAGGTAGTCGAAAATTTATAATTATATTTCTCCGAGTTAGGTCTCTGAGATTTTGACTTATCCTTTAGTCGCCCTACCCGAGTTTGGTCTCTGAGATTTTGATTGCTACCCCGAGTTAGGCCTCGGGAATTTAATTGCTACCTTGAGTTAAGTCTCTGAGAGTTTATTGCTACCCCGAGTTAGGTCTCGGGGAGTTTGGTTGCTACCTCGAGTTAAGTCTCGGGGAGTTTCATTAGGTTTTTTGATCTATCCTCAAACTTGCCCATAGTTATGCTATTCCGAGTTAGGTCTCGAGTAGTTCTATTAGGTTTTTCGAGTTTGGGTTATGTTATGTTAAGAGAATGCCCTTTCGTTGCATCATTTTAGGCTCTGAAGAGCCTTTTCAACCGTCTTCTCCAAGACTAATAATTTAATTTGTACATATGAACTTTATATGCTGCATAACTCCGAGATACTTTTATTTATGAAAATAATGAAATGACAAATAAATCACATATCACTGCATTTAGACATAGTACTTTTTAAGTTGCTCAGCGTTCCAAGGCTTCGGAAGAGCCTTACCTTTGGAATCTTCCAAGTGGTATGTTCCTGCTCGTTTGCACTCAACCACCTTATAAGGTCCTTCCCAATTAGAAGCCAGTTTTCCCTCAGCTGGGTCCTTGGTTGCGAGAGTAGCTTTACGTAGGACCATATCTCCAACTTTGAAGCTTCGAGGTTTGACCTTTTTGTTGAAATACCGAGTCACTCTTGCCTGATATGCTACCATAGCCACCTGGGCTTGATCCCGCTTCTCTTGTAGCAAGTCCAAGTGCAGCTGTAAAGCCTCGTTATTAGTCTCGGATTGGAAGGTCTCTACACAATAGCTGCCTGAGCCTACCTCGGCTAGAATGACTGCCTCCGTTCCGAATGCTAAGGCATATGGTGTCTCTTCGGTTGGAATTCTCTTGGTTGTTCGGTATGCCCATAATACTTCTGGAAGGTCTTCGCCAGCTTTCTTCCGATCATCCAGCTTCTTCTTCAAGATCTTGAAAATTGTTTTGTTGGTAGCCTCTACCTACCCATTTGCTTGGGGGTGCCCTGGAGACGAGTAATAGTTCCTTATTCGCAGCTGGGCACACCAGGCTCAGAATGAGTCGCAGTCAAACTGCTTTCCATTATCTGTGATAAAAGCATGGGGAATGCCATACCGCATATGACGTTCTTCCATAAAATCGCTCTATAGCCTTAGCCGTGATATTCACTAAGGCTTCAACCTCCCGCCACTTGGTGAAATAATCCACAAAGAACAACGGCAAACCGTAGACCTCGCTTGCTCGAGGCAATGGTCCCACTATATCTACCCCCCATTGAGAGAATGGCCAAGGTGAAGAGATTGCACTCAGGTCTTCAGGAGGTTGATAAGTTATATTAGTGAACCACTAGCACTTGTCACAATTTCTTACTAATCCTGCCGAGTCCCGATTCATGTTGGGCCAATAGAAACCCGCTCGGATCGCTTTATGTGCTGCACTGCCCTGAATGGCTTCCTTAAATCCCTTCATGGATTTCTCTAAGGATATAATTTCCTACTTCCTTCGAAACACACTTTAAGAGTGGCAACATGAAACCCCGCTTGTATAGGATTCCATTTACCATTGTAAACCTTTCTGCTCTTACCTTCAACCGGGTAGCCAGCCTTTTATCTGAGGGAAGTACTCATCTTTCCAGGTATTCCACGATTTCTAGTTGCCAATCAAGTATAGTCTCGGCTGTCGAGACCGACACCATCTCGGTAACTGATGATTGTGGAAGAATTTGGATAGGAGTCTCGGCTTCAATCTCTCCATTGGCTGTTGAGGCTATTCGAGCCAACTGGTCTGCTCTCTCATTTTCTAGCCTCGGAATTTTCACAATACTGAACTTATTGAATAAACTTTTCATTTCTTGCACTTTAGTTAAGTATAACTTCATTTTTTTCTCCTTTGGCTTCAAATTCACCTCGGATGTGTCCCACGACCACCTGGGAGTCACTCCGCATTTTCACAAATTTGGCTTCCATTTCGAGAGCTAAACCGAGTCCTTCCAGGATTGCCTCGTACTCGGCCTCGTTATTTGTGGTTTTAAATTTTAACTTCAAGGAACTACACAATTCTTCTCCATCGGGAGTAATCATTACTATCCCAGCTCCACCATGCTTCTTCGTAGATGATCCGTCCACATAAATTACCCAAGTCTCATCACCCGGCCAACTGGTAACGTCTGGCAGATTAGTGAATTCTACCAGAAAATCAGCCAATGCCTGGCCCTTGAGAGAACTTCGAGGGAGAAATTCAATGTCGAACTCTCCCAACTCAATCGCCCAGTTAGCTAATCTTCCCGATAGATCTAGCTTTCTTAGTACTTTCTTCAAGGGGTATTCAGTCAACACCCTAATAGTATGAGCTTGGAAATAAGGTCGAAGTTTTCTGGATGCTATGACCAAGGCGAAAGCCAGTTTCTCCATCTGAGGATATCTTTCTTCAGCGCCTCTCAAAGCTCTACTTATGAAGTATACAAGCTTCTAAATTCCTTCTTCTTCTCAGATTAATGCAGGACTGATAGCTGTTGGAGATACGGCTAAATACAAATATAGTACTTCTCCGGGTATTGTTTGGCTTAGCAAAGGCGGGCTCACCAGATACTCTTTTAGCTGCCAGAAGGCTTCTTCACATTCGTCCGTCCATTCAAAAGCCTTTCGCAAGACTTTAAAAAATGGAAGACATTTATCGGTTGATCGTGAAATAAACCGATTTAGTGCCACTATTCTCCCTGTCAATTGCTGAAGTTGCTTCAAGTTTCTTGGAGATTGCATATCCGAGACAGCTTGTATCTTCTTAGGATTGGCTTCTATTCCTCGGCTTGATACCATGTAACCAAGGAACTTTCCTAATGAGACTCCGAACGCACACTTTGAGGGATTCAACTTCATCCTGTATTTCTTCAAGGTTGTAAACGTCTCTTGCAAATCGAGTACATGGTCCTGCGGTAGCACACTCTTGACTAGCATGTCATCGACGTACACCTCCATACTGCGTCCGACCTGGTCTCGGAACATCTTGCTTACCAGCCTTTGGTATGTTGCTCCTACATTCTTCAAACCGAAGGGCATGACTTTATAACAAGACAGCCTCGGCCGCTATGAACGCAGTTTTCCACGATCTTCCGGATGTATGTATATCCGGTTGTAACTAGAGAAAGCGCCCATGAAGTTGAGTAAGCCATACCCACTGTTGAGTCCACCAATGCATCGATGCGGGTAGTGGAAAGCTATCTTTGGACAAGCTTTGTTGAGGTCGGTAAAATCCACGCACATCTTCCATTTCCCATTTGATTTTTAACCAATACTACATTGGCTAACCAATCGATAATATACTTCTTCAATGAAACGAGCCTTGAGAAGCTTCTCCACCTCCCGAATTATAGCCATATTCCGCTCAGAGCAAATTTCCTCTCTTTGTTTCACCGGTTTCACACTGGATCTACATTTAGTTGGTGGAGGATGTCTTCAGAGCGATTCTCGGCATATCCTCATTGGTCCATGCGAAGACTTCTAAGTTTCTCGCAGAAGATGACGAGACCATCTCGGATTATGGGACTAAGTCAGGTCCCAATTTTCAAAACCTTGCCTTCTCAGCAACTATCACATCTTCAAGAGGTTCAACTGGCTCTCCTTCAGATCATTCTCGCTATTACCACCCATCGTACTCAACGACAATAGGAGTCGGATCCGAGACCTCTTGAGAGATGTATTGTAACATCTTCTCGCCTGGTCTAATCTCCTTCACTTCTCCGACTTCTTCTATCGGGAACTTCATCGTTAGGTGGTACGTCAAGTTATGGCCTTCAACTTATTCAAAGCGGTCTACCAAGGATGGCATTGTAGGCACTGGTCGGTCAATAACCGTGAAATCTACCATGACGGTCTTTTGTTTAGGCGCCGCTCCTCGCCAAGCATGTAGAGAGAAATAAGGCCAATCGGCCGGACTTGCTCTCCGTAAATCCAACTAGGGAGAGCTAAACGATTCGATCCTCTCACGATCAATACCCATTTGCTTAAAGATCGCCAATATAAAACATCACCGAGCTCCCATTGTCCACCAAAATTGATGGATCATATGATTAGCCACCACATCAACATAACTAGCGGCCATCATGTGGCTGCATTACCCCTAGCATCTTCTTCGAGAAAGAAAGGACCATTGAATCCTTTTGCAACTTTGAAGGGTCTTTGTACAGTAAAGACTTCTCGCCCGGGTTTTCCTAGAGTAGGCTTTTTCTCGCAAGTTAAACTGTCCTCCACCAGCTATTCCCCCAGCGATGGTGTGAATTTCACCTACCACTCCTTGATCCCTAGGGGGTCTCGGATCTTCTCTGGGACCATCATCCCGATCACGTCTCGGCTCTCGTCCCCCTTTAGCTCGGTTTGCATCCAACAGAGGGGCTGCCAGTGAACCGGGTCTCTGCCTTTCTCCTCGCTAGGAATCTTACTAACCTTCCATTTCTAATGAAAGTTTCATTTCCTGTCGTAAGGTTATACACTCTCGTTAAATGCCCGTGATCATTATGGTACTCACGTAACTTCGTCCGATTCGCTTCCTCGGATCACCCCGCAACTTACTCGCCACCGAAAGCCGGGTCTCTTCGATCTCCATAAACACTTTGTTGACCTCGGTATTCAAAGGTGTGAACCTTCGATCTTCACGTCGGGTTCTATCCTTGGGAATGATGGTACACCTTCTTCACTACTTTCTTCTCGAAACTTCTCTTCCTTCGAGCGCATGCTGCAGTGGCCTTTTGGCATCCTCCTTTCTTGGTCTTCTTCCTTCTCACCTTTCATGAGAGCCTTAATCATTTCCTCCCGACAATATACTCCCGCCTTGGCTATAAACTCGGAAGAGTTATCTCTGTCGAATTCTTTGATACTGCCATTAGAGGCCCGTTTGGCCTGTCTCTGTGCCATAATGCGGATAATACCGTTTGATCCCCCGGGTTATCTACCAACAATTTTTCTTTATTGACCCTATGCATGAAATCTTTCAGGCTTTCTTCTTTCCCTTGACGCAATGATAGTAAACAAGCCGAGTGCTTCCTCCTCTTCTTGGTAGCCAAGAATTGGCTTAAAAAGAGGCATCCAAGTTCTTTGAAACTGTCTATTGACTTGGTAGGCAATCTAGCGAACCAGTCCTGAGCGACTCCTTCCAAAGTGAGAGGAAAGATCCTGCATGCTATTTCATCTGGAAACCAATGAAGGGAAAAGTGAACACGACGCCCATATGTTCGTATGGTCGCCACCACCGTTGAACTCCTTGACGCGAGGCATCTTGAAGTTGTCAGGTAAAGGGAAACCTAACACTCGATCGGTGAAAGGCAGGTCGGTGTTGTCCATAAATCCCACAGCAGGGGTTTTTTCATCCTTTGCAGCCAACTTGTGAGTTAGCTCTTTGTACTTCTTCTTCAAATCTTCCATGTCAGCACTCATCTAGCCTTCATTCCGGTCGTGGAGTTGTTCCCGTCGAGGCCTCGTATGATGAGACCTTTATGGGTTCTACTGCTCATGATGCTCCTCATTCTGGATAGTACTATGATGGCTAGCTTAGACTGAACTTGCTTCTTCATCGCGATGCGAACCTGCAGTTCGCTTCCCATCGCGAATCTCCCTTCGTCTTTCCCTCTCACGCCGTTCTTTGCGCCTTCTTACTCGCTCTTGGTCCCTCTAGCTATTACGGCCCTTAGCGGCTGTGAGCCTTACAGCCAGGTCTTCATTCTGCTTCTTCAAAGCCTTCATGGATTCGCACATCCGCTTCATGAATTCGCCAGGTCGATGGTGGCGGGTGCGTTGGAGGCTGCAGCAGTGGAACGGTAGTCACCATTTTGGATTAGTAGAGAATCGATGAAAATCGGTTCCCATGACGGCGCCAAACCGTTGATGCACGCCCAAATGATGACTCGCACGCCGCCGAGCTTGAGTTGACCAACACACGAACTATTTGATCGCACAACAAATAAGAAAGAAGGATCAAGTGACCGGGGTGAGCCGCGAACACTCCGATGCCTAAGTCGAATGAGAAAGAGAAAGGATATTGTCAACAACCACGAGCTCGATAACGAGAGTTGTGATTACCTTTGCTTTTATAATATGACTTGTATTTATAGGCAGGGGAGAATTTGATTTCCACACATTCAGGAATCTTATCCCTTGATATCGGCTGATCAAACATTTGAATGAGAGATCATGTTTGTTAGTTGCTCCATGATTTCAGTGGCTTGAGATCAGAGGATCAGCTTTGTAATCTTTTAGGCCATGCTAAATTAGAGCGTCCGCAGAGGACTCGATCGCTTTGTGATCTTAGATATCAACCGACATATCTTCATTGATATATGTAGGATCTAGATTGTAAGCGATATGATAACAAGATTACTTATTTATTAAAAGTAGCATCTTTCAAGATATCGGAGTTATCCCTTTACCGAGACTTATGTGTCCCGAGTTAATCTCGCACTTTATGGTCTCGCTAGAGGGGGTCTCGATTTCATGGTCTCGACTCGCGGTCTCGGACTCTCTGACTGATAAGGTGTCTCGATTCATGGTCTTGGATAAGGTGTCTTGGATTCATGATCTCGGTTTGGGCCTTTTCAGCCGGGCCTGGGATCACCGAATAAATAGCGGGCTAGTCCATGACCCAACGTGTACAAAAAAAAAAAAAAAAAAAAAAATGGTTAAAGGTGTGGATGGTCGTCGACCATAGCAGCACTATGGTGTTGTGCCAACCCCACAGCCATTGGGGGTGGCCAAGACCACCCCTCAGAAGACTCTGTAGCCGTGCCACCCCTAGAGGTCCTCGCCTATCCACCACTAGGCCCTCCAAGGGTGGCACAACCACCCACAAGATTTTTATTTTATTTCATTCTATTTTGTTTTTTGTTTTTTAATTTGTAAGTTTGATAGAAAAAAAAAAATTTAAGAAAAAAAGTGGTCTTTTTGGAAAACCTTGTCAATTCTCTCAAGAATAGCTATTTCTCTATATAAGAGATTAGTTATTTTCATGGAAGTAACTATTCATAGGAATAGGACCCTACCAAAGAAAATTATTATTATTCCATAAGAATAACCATTCTATTCCATGAGTCTATTCCGCAAACCAAACGAAGCCTTAGAGTTTTATTGAATAAATTGTGCTCACTAATCACTCACTAAAAAAAATTGGGAAAACTTTATAAAACTCGCATGAACTTTCACTCATTTTGACATTACTCCCAAAGTTTTAAAACTCTCAATTAAGGGTATCGACTTTCAATTTTTTTCAATCACCCCATTCTATTAGGATTTTTTATTAAATCTTATCAAAATTTTCAAAATGCCCATTTATATATATAGTAAAAAATATTTAAAAAGAATTTTTTTTTTTTATAAAAAATAAAAAGTAAAGAAAAAACCTAGATCTTTATAATTTTTTTATAGAATGGTTTTGGAAGTTTTTTTTTTTTAATAATAATAATAACACAGCTATCGTCGAGCTCCGTAACTTGAGCTTGTAACCAAGTAGTGGGACATTAAAAGTGGGTGGAGGTATTGGGTGGACTCGGGTGAGGGTGCTCTGGTGTCCAAATGGTTTGTTCACATTCGTGAAGTCATTGGTGGCACGCACACCCCAACGCTTGGGTCAAAGGCCCCCATCCACTGTGGTTTGGGTAACTTTTTTTTTTTTTTACATGTCCGCACAAGATGGGGAAGGAGGACTCAAACTAAAGACCTCCACTTCATTAGGTATGATCCCAGCTAATTAAGCTACTTCTTAAGACCCATGGGTAGGGTAGCTATCCTTCAGGCTTATTCAAATAAAGACCACCGGTTGGTGTGGCCCACTAATGAATTGATACCCATCCCAACTGCTGCCTGGGTTTCCCCCCGGTACTAACAGCCACTTTTTTAGATGAATTGGATTTATTTGTTTATAGTTTAGAGAGTTTTTTATTTGTTAATGCAAAAATGGGAATTGGATAACCCCACACACACACACACACACACACATATATATATATATATATATAATCTAAAAAATGTTTCCTACTAGCAGATTTCTCGGCAACCAAACACCTTTTTGTTTTTTTGCTTTCTTCAACTTTCTTCCCTATGTGACCGAGACAACACCATTCTGGCGGTATTGCCGTTGAAATGGATAAAATAAAAAATAAAAAAATAAAAAACACTGAGATAAATGCTTTTTTTGTCCATGTAATTTGGGTTTTTGACAAATAGGTTCTTGAGTTTTAAAAATTATTAACACTCTTTGGGATAAGAAAAAACAACAAATTAGTTTAAGTTGTTAAAAAAGTAGACGGAATCCATTAATGTTACACATCAACACAAATCATGAGCAACCAAAATGAGTAGTTTGACCACCCTCAAATATGCTCAGAGAAGATGGTCAAACCACTCCCAAGGCCATAGGATGGCTCAGCCACCCCTACCATTTAGCATATTAATGGATTTTGCCGACTTTTCTAATGGTTGAATTAATTTGTTCATTTTTGCTTAGCTTAGTAAATGATTAATCACTTTTTAAAACCCATGGATTTATTTGTCAAAAACTTCAAAAAAAACCTTTACCAAAAATGTATCTTAAAAAAATGGAGAGAAGGTGATGTGACACGATTGTCCAAAACCCTAAAAACAGACATGTGCTGATCCATTTGAAAAAAAAAAAAAAAATCGAAGCAATTAATCTCATTTCTATATATTTCACTTTAAATAAAAATGAGTAATTTGATGGTCAGAATTAAATATTATTGTATCACCGTGTAATAAATATGTTAGCACGCTATTAAAAAAAAAAAAAAAAGTAATGACATCATTTACACCGTCACCATATTATGAAAACCAGTGTTTTATCCGCTCACTTTCTTTCATGTTGCATCCCGCTAGTCTTGCCAACTGGTGTTTTTGACTTTGGAGGAAAAACGCTCAATGGCACACCATAACATGGAAAACCAGCGGCTACCCTATCATTTTCAATTTTCATCTGTGTTTGGGACTTCAAAAGAAGATTCACTCAAAATATCAGATTTTCCTTCATGAGGGGGCATCTTAGCTTGTGAACTAAACGAAAACATTGATTGAACAAAAGCATTCTTTGCATGTTGTTGCAAGTACACCACACTAGGGTTAATATCTTACAAAATAGAGGACAGAAGGCATTTTAACATGTCACCTATAAATCATACTCTGCACAAATCGCATTTCCTAGTGTTCTTACACCCAATTATTCCCAATTTTTGGAAGCCTGGCTAATTGGGACCTAATCTCAGAAGCTGGAAAAATACAAAAAATAAAATAAAATAAAATCTTAGAAGCTGTAAAAAACAAAAAAAGGGAAAAAAGAGATCCTGCCTAGTTGTCAATTTCATAACTTACATATGCTGCCTTAGCCGTGGCACTATCCTCAATTTCCTAGGCTAGTTTACAGTTAAATATACAGTACAAGAGGAGAATCTGGAATCATTTACCCTAACCCTACTCCTGCCCTCCTATTGTATCCGCTCATTTTCTTTCCCCGTCGGTTCTCAACAATCCTGCTAGTCTGGTCTTCCACAGTGTGTTTTGAATTTGGCTGAGAGAGGTCCTCTGATAACTCTTCATATTGCATATTAGAACTGTCCGGACGGCCCTCCGCTACGCTATCGACATTTGGGACCTCCATAGAAGATTCTGTCAAAAGCTCACAGGTTTCTTCCATAAGGACATCTGCTGCAGCTATCGTATCATGGCTGGAACTATTGGGATTGTGTTCCGCATCACCCGGCACAGGATTTTGTTCTGTATCCCGTCCTGCAAGCAAGCTGAACAAGAGAAAGCCCGCTTTAGTAAAAATGGTTTAAAATAATGTAGCATTAGAAAAGAATGGGCCAACCACGCTTTCACCTGTATCCTGAAGAAGGGAAACCATTAGCAGCAATAGCACCTCCTGTTCCAGCAATTTCTTTTGATGTTAAGCATTCAATGTCATGTAATGCTGAATCTGAAATTGCATTCAGCAGTAGGAGAATTAACAGCAAGGAACACAAATTGACTAATTTTACAAAAGCACAACCCCATCTCAGGTGAATAAACAAATAAAGATATTAAGTACACCAGGAAATCAAAATCTACATAGGAGTCATTCAGAAACACTCTGATCTAACCAAGGAATCTAGGAAGGAGAAACTACACTAGACCGAGCAAACATAATCTAACTGACCTTTCCCACCCCATTCAAAATGTGAAAAATAAGACACCAGCTAAAACAAACACTCAATATATTGTCAAGTCAGATTCAATAATCAGAGTCCAAGATTTGTAAACAATATTCAGTATCTAGTGTTATAGCCTCAGTTCAAACTACATGTGACTAGTTAAACAAACATGTAGAACTAATTATTTATCCAGAAAAGAGAAAGATTAGATTCAAACCTTCTATTCTACCCACAACATCAGGACCCTTTCGACGTTGCACAAAAGCCATTGCTTTATGTTCAGCTAGCACTAAAAAGGCTACTCCTAGTATAAGAGGTATAATTATTCCAAGTGCTTCAGCTGGAATAGCTATGTACGGCTTAGATTTTATTCATTAATGATCTGACCTGGTTGACCCAAGCATGATATTTCACTAATGATCTGGCCCGGTCGACCCAATCATGATATTTCACTAATGATCTGGCCTGGTCAACCCAATCATGATATTAACGATGGGACCTTTTCTCAAAAAAAACTCCAGATCCTTAGAAGAGTTGAAGATAGTGCAACATTGAATCCTCTTATGTTACTTTGAATGGAATCTTAGCCTGCCTCGCTTTCTTTACTCCATAAGGGCATAAACGAAGTCAGGGATTTGCTTCTATTAATCCAGAATAGGATTGTAAGTGAATAGAGCAGCTCGTGAACAAGCTTGGCTTAGAATCGGTTCATTTATTAAATGAATAGAGCTTGAATAGATTTTCAGGCTCATTTACTAAATGAGCTGAACATGCCAAAGCTCAGCTTGAGTCAGATTAGGCTCACGAACAAAGCTTATATATATATTATCAGTATAGTTATGTTAATATTATAATTTATATCTCTAATAGACTAGCAGTATAGTAAATATTTTTTTTAGAATATTAATGTGTCATATATTCAATTAGTTTAGTTGGATCCCAAGTATCCTCTTTCCCATAGGTAACCCATATTATATACCCATTTCACTTGTTGAACAATGCTAGTATCTTCCTTCATCAACCTCTTTGAAATCAAAGGTTGCAGAAATGAACACCTCGGAATAATTCTCTTCTCCAAGCTAAGCAGTAAAAGATTAGGATTCTTGGAAATTAGTGAAGGCTTCATCTTCAGTTTGCTCACAAAGAAACCCATCAATTTCTTTGATCTTCTTCTCTGAAGCAATCATACACATGGTTTGCCCTTTAAATGCTTGATAGATCTCATCCTTTAACAAACCAAAACTTCTATAGGCTTCCACCTTTTGTTCCCACTGTTTTACTCATTACCGCCAAAGAACAGAAGGCTAGACCAAAAGCGGCTTATTTGGATCAAAACCCAATTTCATAGGTTCACTAACAATCTCACGAAACCAACAGCGACTTCGGTAGCAACAATTTGGGTTGAGAGAAAACATTATGTAACAATTAAAGGTCGGCGCCCATCAGTGGGCAGGACCTCAATTGTTTACAGACAATCCATATCAGAAGCTCCCCACTCACAAAAAAATGAGAACCCAAATATGAAATGGGTATTCTTGTCTTTGTTGAGAATTCTTGTTCTGTCTGTTGCATAGGAGTGTTGTGTATGCCTGTTTCTGTACTGTTTTCTCAACGAGTGTCTGTGAGTTCGTGTTGGTGTTAGTAGTGGTGGTGTTGAGAGAGGTTAATTGCATCTCTAGTTGGTAAGGGACAGACTTAGGTGGTCGCTGGTCAGTGTATGGCACTGTTAATCGATCCATGGATTCCCTTTCCTTCTACAAAAGGAATTTAGGAAGCATTTAAAGAAAAACGCAGACTCCCATCTATTATCTCACTCTCTGCACTGCGGCCATGCCTCCCTGCACCGCAATGCTCCCAATTTAAGTCTCCAAACACAATTGCTTGACAGTGAAGAGCAATTGGACTTGAGAGTTGAGGGTGCTCATTAGGAGTCCCACACAAGAGAAAAAGATTAAAAATCCCCACAAGTGAACACTTACAAAACAGCAAGGTGCTTTCTTTTTCTTTTCGAGTCCCGCATCAATAAGAGACCACAAGAGAATGTCTATAAAGAGGAGGCTAATAGGATTTGAAAAGGAGTTGCTGAAGCGTTCAAATCACGCTGAGCTCACTCCCATTAATATTAACATTGCTTATGAATAAAATATATTTGTTCTTTTTTTTATCTTTTTTATTTTTTTTATTTTTTCTAAAACCATCAAATTTTATGGTTTAGAATCAGAATTTATTAAAACAATTAGTCAAGCTTGGCTCGGGCTCAAGCTTAACTCGTTTGAATTTTTCTTTCGAGTTCGAGCTCAAGCTCATATAAACATTCAACAAGCCAAGTTCAAACAGGCCAACCTCGGCTCGGCTCAGCTTAATTACAGTCATTAGTCCAGAAAATAGACATACTATATCAACAAACTAAAGCATGCAACCCCAGGACGAATCTACAGTATGAAGCAAATAAGCCACATAGTTCAGAAAGCAGAAAATCAGTTTGAACAACTGAATCAAATTGGGAAAAAATATCAGGGACCAGACCTTTCATAAAATTTCTGGAGATTTTTTTTTTAGAGCAAGTAAAGGAAATTCATTAAAAATGCAAGGGGCACAACCCAAATACGTAAGAAGTATACAAGATAATAACACCCAGAAAATCAAGAACGAGAAAAACGAGTACAATAATCTGCAAAGTTAGAGAAAAAGAGAAGGGCGTTAGCAGAGATCCGGGCTCATTCTCTCGCAATCCTCTAAGCTTTGAGCATTCATTTCTCTCCAAATGCACCACATTGAGAATTAAGGAATTACATCCCAAACAATATGAATATCATTCCAACCAACCCTTCTTTTTCAACATGGCATAACACACCATACTCCAAACATTTGAAATACCATATTTCACAAATCTCTCACGACATCACAATGAAGAAGAAGATCCGGGGTTTTCCTGCTCTTTTTACACACACCACCAATCCATCACTAGGATGTGATGCTTGCGGAGATTGTCTAAAGTGAGAACTTTTCCTAGGGATGCTATCCAAGTGAAAAAGCAAACCCCAATTAGACCTCCAAATGCTCTTCCAAAGGAGGAGTCAATAGTGGGAAGAACTTTGTAAAAAGATTTAACCTCAAAAGTTCTTTTTGAGGGCATCCCAACATAGCTTATCATCTCCTCCCCAACCCACCCTAGCCGAATACAAGACATTGAAGAAAGAGGAGATTGAGTCCACCTCCCAATCATGCACCAACTTGATGAAACTAATGTCCCAATGAACCACATTATTACTAACAACCCTAAGGTCAACCACTGGAGCATCCCTATTCCTAGCAAAACAAAATAATGAAAGGATTCCTTCAAAGGACGATCTTTACACCACAAATCATACTAGAACCAAGTACGAGAGCATCACCCACCTCAACACTAGCATAACTAGAGAAGGAGTCCCACCCTCTCCTAATTTGTTTCCAAAGACTCACCCCATAGGGTCCAGTGACAGTTTTTGTGCACCATCCACCCACCAAACTCCCCATATATATATCCACTAACTGCGCCAAAACGCCTCTCTCCACAGATGACCTCCCTAGCCACTTTCCCAATAGAACCTGATTAAATGTGGTCAAACTCCTAATCCCCAGACCTCCAACCTAAATAGGAGTACAAACCTTCCAACTAACAAGATGGAGTTTTGACTCATTATCCAAACCACTGCACAAAAACTCCCTCAGTAATTTTTCTAACCAATTAGCAACACCAATTGGGATAGAGAAGAGGGAAAGGAAATATATGGGAAGGTTGGAGAGTGTGGTCTTAATAACGTTACTTGACCACTTGTCTCTCGACCGCTCTTAGCCAAGTAAACTCTTTTTCTTCTAGCTAATATTCTCTCCATGTTCTCAATGAGAGTATCCCAAATAAATTTAGCCTTTGACGAAGCACCTAACAGGAGACCCAAATCTTTCATCGGCAAAGACGAGACTCTGTAACCCAAAATACGAGCCAGCCCACTCACATTCAGCACATTACCCACAAGAACCAATTCAGATTTAGCCAGATTAATCTTCCACCCTGAAGCAGCTTCAAAACAAAGGAGAACACATCTCAGGTATCAAACATGGTATGGAGCAACCCCACAGACAATGAAGGTAGACCCCTAGAACTATTGAAGAAACCACTAGGCGCACCTTAATCAGAATGGAGAACCGAACTGTGGACATGCGTGCGCGATCCACTAATGCCATTTCCCAAAGCCACATCTCCTTAACACGTAAAGCGAAAGGTCCCAGCAAACGTGATCATAAGCCTCTCTAAATCAAATTTACACAAACTCCCGCCTTGCCTAATTTGAGATGGCTATTTTCAAGAGAATTTCAGGAAAAATAATTTTGATTTCTATAAAACAATTTTTGGAAAAGGAAAATTTACCAACAAGCCAAACATAGTAAATTTTGTAAGCTAAACAGCTACAAGACTTTACTTTTTCTTGTCAAAGCTTATATGCATGCCCCCAAACCAACAGCTAGACCATGAAGGAAAATAAAAGGGGAGCAAAAGAAGATGATATTCGTGACCCATGCAACTTTTGATTGGGAGACGAAACTCATTATGCAGAAACCGATATTCGTGACTCATATAAAATCAGCGAACTGCATCAATCATTTATATTCATGACCCATATAAAATCAGCGTAGCTGCATCAATCATTTATAATAAATAGGTACCTCAATAAGTAAATGAGAGACGAAGCTCATCATGCAGAAACTGATATTCATACAAATAAATGGAAGTCATTTAATGAAATCGCAGAACTTATTAAGACATTGGGGCTTAAGTAGAAATTATTCAACATTTGCTTCAGGAAAGAAGTGCATGTATAATAAATACAATTATACATAAATAACAAAGCAAAAGAACATATAACTCACTGTACCCTATTCATTTCAGAAAATTTCAGAAAAATTAAAATTAAAAGACAGTAAACAGCTCATAGGTCTAGCACAAAAGGAGAGCTATAAAGCTAGAACTGTATGATACTAAGCACAAGTTCTGCACATCACAACACATGATGTAAAGACAATTTTATTTGTTTTTATTCTACCTTTCCTATAGGATGTAAACATACAATTTAAAGAGATTTCTATTTTAATTTTATTCTATCTTTCCTGGTTAAATGTTAGCATATATGTGGCGTTAGGTTCGGGGAGTTTAGCATTCCCCCTCACGTGAACTAGGATTCTCGGAAATGTGACTAAACCAGCATTTAAAAAAGATCATCTGATAGGATTCCCTGGAATATAAGATTCTCATGTTTGGTTTACTCCTAGACATCCTGTAGGATTTATTTATGTTTCCTATTGTTATGTTTCTTTCTTTAAGTGCATAAAGTTTTTGATACAAAAGTACTAAAAATTACATCAAGAAAACTCTATATAAACCGTGATTTTGTTTTATTTTCCAATATATAAACTGTTTATACTGTTTGATTTATTTTCGTTATTTTTCATCAATGACTAATAAAACTTGTCCATTTCTTTATTTTTCATCAATAATTAAATAAAACATGATCATTTCGTTTTTGTAGGATAAAATAGTTCCTCACTTTTATATACATTTGTTTATTTCTTTTCTTTATTTTTCATCTATAGCCAAATAAAACCTGTTCATTTCCTTTTTTTTGTGCAATAAAATAGTTCCTTTTTTCTTACAAAATGCTTCTCTATTTAAAATCTGAGAACTCCATCTTCAGATGTTCTCTATTACTCGGATAACTTTATTTTCTCTCTCTCTCTCTCTCTCGCCTGTGTCGGAGCGTGAGGGGCGCGTGAGAGCTGTTTTGTGCTAGAGTTAGGCTGTACCATGGCTGGTTCGAGGAGGTGGTCAGTGGAGTCAAAGGAGTTTGAGGTTTGGATTAAGGTGGGGGCAGCTGGGGTAAGGATTTTTGAGAGAAGTAAGAGATTCAAAAGGTCCATTTTCTTGAAAAAGGATGAATTAGCGTGGATGGTGAGAATAGGCGAGGCACTGGTGGCTGTGGACAATTCTAAGTTTTTGGGATCAGCCTAGAGCCGGGTATCCTAGAATAATAGCTCGTAAGTGTTCAAACAGCATGGTTGTTTTCTGACAGTGGAGGAATTTGATGGAAGAAGGAGGTGCGGCTCAATCATCATTCCTCGAAGGACGCCGTGGTTTTGGGTGGGATCGCTTTATCGAAGAAATGCGAGTGGCAAACTCGGCCTCGTGACTCTCGAGGGGTAAGGGAACACCGAGTGTTTAGGAAGACAAGAGAGATAAGGAGGTGAAGGAAAGAAGGAGCTATGCGGAAACACTAAGGATGCCATCAAGTCAACCAAGGATTGCTGCAATTCTTTCCAAGAACCAAGAACAGGTGACTAGGGGCCGAAAGATGACTCAATTCGTGAAACAACAAGATCAAGATTATGGCAGCAAAGGGGTGTTTCGCCGTAAACCCATGTCTCGACGCCGGTTTTGGTGCTTCGGCGTGGTCCGACGGCTGCCCTGCCGGCGAGGTCCGACATGTGTCCGGTAGAGGATGGTAGGC
>JADOBO010000318.1:0-26894 GCA_016403345.1 Corylus heterophylla | reverse complement strand
CTAATTTGGTCAAAATACACAAGTTCTGATTGAAATTGACTCATATTTTTTTTTAAAAAAAAATTAAAAATAAAAACCGGCCACTAATGGCCCCAAAGAAAATATGGGGTGGCTTAGCTTAGCCACCCCGAAATGCCACATGGTGGTGCGACCACCCTCGGCTTCTTCTTTGGCATTGGTGGTTGACCAGCACTTTATTTTCTATGTTTTTTATTTATTTTTTTAAGTTTAAAGTATAATAAAAAATAATATAGGTGTTTTTGGAAAAATACAATTCATTTCTTAATTAATGAATAGCTATTCCTTTACGTAAGGGAATCGTTATTTCGGATCATTTTATTTTAAGGATCTATTTTACAAATCAAACGGAGCCTAAGTTTAAGATTAAATTTTGCATGCCTTATTATTGAACGTTCCTCTCACTACAACAAAAATGGGTTTTAGTGACGTGTATACTATTCATTAATATCTGCTACGTTACCATTTAGTGACGTGGCAATTAATGACACGTTACTAAAATATTTAGTAACGTGTAAAACTCCACATGTCACTATTTGGTGACGTGTCATAAATAACACGTTACCAATTTGGTAACGTGTCATAATGGCACGTTATTAATTAATAACGTGCCATTATGACACGTTACCATTTGGTAACGTGTCATAATGGCACGTTACCAAAATGGTAACGTGTCATAATGGCACGTTATTAATTGGTAACGTGCCATTATGACACGTTACCAAATTGGTAACGTGTCCAATAAACTGCACGTTACAATATGGTATTGGGAACCAAATACCAAATGGTTTCCAATATTTTTCCCCCTCCTTTTTTTTTTTCTCTCTCTTTTTCCCTCCTATTTTTTCTCTACCTCCCCAGCATAAGCTTCGAAGAAGAGAGAATTTCATTTTTTCCTCTCCAGCAACTCCTTTCTCTTCTCACAAGCAACTCCTTTTTTCCTCTCTCTCCGGCAACTCCTTCCAGCAGGTTCGGCATTTCTCCATCTATCTCCTCAGGTATATATTCCTCATTATATATATATATATATATAGCTTGTGTTTTGCATTAATATATTGGGGTTTAATATATATAGCTTGTCTTTCTATTAATGTTAGAAAAATGGCTAGGTTGAAACAAGCCAAAGAAGAGGTTGAAAAGGAGATAGCTGAATATCGGGCCAAAATGGAGCTCGAGCTCCAGATCTACAGATGTTTGTATATGTTGTCGAAACTGATTCAAAGCATTTTGAGTTCTATGATATTATTTGATGGTTTATTCAATCTGATTCCATTATATTATTTGAAAAAAAAAAAAAAAAATCAGATTCCATGATATCAACTGTGCTGGGTTTGGATATTTGAAAATCAAATTCAATAATATTATTTGAAAAAAAAAAAAAATTCCAGAAAAAAAATTTGAAAAAAAAAAAATTTCAAATTTTTGTCCGGAATTTTTTTTTTAATAATTTTTTAAACTTTAGTAACGTGTCAATTTTGACACGTTACCAAATGGTGACGTGTCAAAATTGACACGTTACTAAAAGTTTAGTAACGTGTCAGAAACTGACACGTTACCATTTAGTAACGTGTCAAAAATTGACATGTTACTAAATCTCTAGTAGTTACAACCAATTTGGAAACGCCCCAGACACGTTACCAATTACACGTTACTAACCTTTAGTAACGTGTCAACAGCCTTGACACGTCACAAACGGTCCGTTACAAAAAAATTGAATTTTTGTAGTGTCTCTTTAAATAGAGGGATAAAACCTGCTTAGGGTTGAATTCTATGACTTTGAAATTCAACTCCTACAATGATTCCATCACTGGAAATTACTCTCAGTTATTATTTTTCCTATTTCCTACGACAATCAAATGGAAATAAACTCGTATGGCAAGATAAAAGATAAACTCCTAGTCTCCTACGGCTGGATACTTATTGCCCCGGTATTCCAACGCAATCCATATCGTCAGCCAAAACAATTAAACTAAAAGACTCCTTGTGTTGCATATGCAATACGCAAAATAATTACTACTAATATTTCACTATTTTGGCATAGTGAAATAGTAATGAGATATTAATTTGGTACATATATAACATTACCCTTTAATTTATTGGAACCCACGTTAATCATCTAGATTCTAGATTATTCTTTCTCACAACGGGAACAAGAAAAGTAAAGGCGCCAAGACCATAATATAGATGGAATGGACAAATTGGAGTGCAAAATAATGAAAATTGCTGATGAGGAAGCAAAGAGGAGGCACAAATTTGTTTTATTAAGGGCGAAAACTAAAATAATAAAATGTAATCACAAATTAACTTCTTTTTTTAATAAAAATTTCCGTTTTAAAAAAAAAATTAAAATTTTTTGTTTAAAAAAAATTGTTTTTTTAAAAAATATTATTTTTAAATTAAAATTTTTCGTTTTTTTTTTTAAAATCAATTTTTTTTTTTGAATTTATAGGGGCATTTTTGTCTTATTGCAAGTCTTGGGAGGACATTGACAATGTTTTGGTAGTTTGGAGGGGACATTGTCACAATTGAAAGTTTGAGGGGATATTGCAATTGGGTGGTAGTTTGTTTTTTATATATTATGTTTTTATTATAATATATAAGGTATGGTAATAAGAATTTAAAATAGAAAACAACAAATAATAACAAATAGCATACGTGAATGATAAAAATCTAATTGATGACTATGGGCTAAATTCTAAAATATAAAGAAGAACTTATAAAAAAATTGTTAATATTATCTTAGAATAATTACAAAATCAATCCTTGTGGTTGGGCTAAATGACAAATCACTCTCTATAATATAAAATAATAATTAAGAAGTCCCCTCAGCCTAATTAAATTACAACATCGACTATATTGGCAAAATTATAACAAAAAAAAAGTGTTCATAAATTTCATTTGATTACAAAGATGTCAAACAAACAATCAAATTTGACTGAATCAATGCATTCAGATAAATAAAGATAAATCTTTTTTTTATTTTTAACGGGTTGGTGTAAATGTGTAAATGTAATTTATAGCCCTTGTCCACTAGCTTCAACCAGGTGCCATAGTTAAAATTTGAGAAGCAAAATTATAATTTCACTTTTAATAAACAATTTTGTCCCTCAAAATAATTAATAAGTTCTTTATTATTTCATTTGAAATCGAGCAGAACGGTTTGCATAAATTGATAGCTCCCGCATTTAATTCATAGAAATCGGGTGTCACAGTGTACGTGTAAAAGAGTAAATGTGCAAATTGTAATTGATAATTGAAATACACAGTCGACACGGCCCACATGCACCTGCTCAACTCAATCACTCGTACGTATAATAATGAGTCCACATGCTTTTTTCTATTGAAATTTGAAAGTGTGACAACACCTCACATGCATCACACGTACATTTATCAACGGTCAACATATTACCTTTAATAAGCAATAACTCTATCCACACTAAGTGAGCGTTGTGAGTTACTCTTTCAATTATCACTTCAGTCTCCAGCAGTAGCAGAGGGAAAGATAGCAGGAATGAAGAAGAAGATTTAGAAGAAAAAAGTATCCAACGTGAAGCCGGGGATATACGGTGATAGGGGCGTGGTAGGTACAAAAGGTTATGCAATGCGTCAATCATTACTTTATTTTTAGTTTTGGATAACTATTGGTTTGAAATTAGCTGGAATCCAAGTTTTAAGGCAATTCAAAAAATTAACATGTTGTAGGGGTTAAAAAGCATGCAAGAACATTGTGGCTTTTTGTACCAAGAAATCTTGATGGGTATAGTATAGAACCAGAATGTTTTGCAATGAGATGATAAGCATCCTCAGTGTGCGTGAAATGATATAAAATTTCAGTTAAATCAGTTACCTGTATGCATGCTTAATTTGTTCGTAATGATAAGCCATAGAAGAAAAATCAACTGTAGTATATTGTCTGCAAGTTGGTTGCTGTCTTCCATCTTGTTCTTGTACATATTCTTCTTGTTTTCCTGTCGTGTGGATTATTGCTATGCCACAGATACTTTAAAGAAGGGCGAGTGGATTACTGACGATGGAAATCAAACAACCCTTGTCTCCAGTGGCGGAACGTTTGAACTGGGATTCTTTACCCTATCAACAGCTCTAGCCACAATAGATACTTTGGGATTTGGTATCACAAATGGGATCAACAAACAGTTGTATGGGTTGCCAACCGAGCCGACCCAATACTTAACGGTTCCACTGGAACTTTTGGAATCGCAGAAGATGGCAACCTCAAGGTATTGGATACCACTGGAAAACAAGATTATTGGTCTGTGGATTTTGGTTCCTCGTCTACAAATCGGACTGTGAAGCTCATGGATTCTGGAAACCTAGTCTTTAGCGATGAAGATGATCAATCGGCGACGAGTCTATGGGAGAGCTTCCAAAATCCAACTGATACAGTTCTTCCAGGTATGAACATCTCTGAATTCCTGTCATTGACTTCATGGAAAAGCGATGGTGACCCGGGATTTGGGCAGTTCATGTTTAATCGAAATCTAGAAGTGATTGGGGGGGGTGCATTTCGTGGCTACGTTTACGTTATCTCAAAAGATCGTGACACAGGAGTGGATTACTGGAGAAGTAGTTGGATACGAGGCAGCTCAGATAAAATGCCCGATGACATATATAACTTGTTATCAAATAGGAGCAATCGCGGGAATTTTAGTTACGAAAGGATAGTGATGAGTTATACGGGGGAATTACAGTACTATCGGAGCTCGGGTGTGGACCAGCTGGGAAATTGGTCTTTGATTTGGAGAAAGCCGGAAGACAAATATTGTAGCATTTACAATTTTTGTGGGAATTTCGGCAGCTGCAATATTAACAATAGGCCACTCGTATGCAAATGTTTACCCGGGTTCCACCCTACTTTCCCTAAAGATTGGGATAATTCTCGAGATTTTTCTGGTGGGTGCACAAGAAATTCGAGATTATTTGACGAGAGAGACATGTTCTTGAGCTTAAATATGATGAAAGTGAGCAACGAAGACTATTATGTAGCGGTTCCGAATGAAACAACATGCAGAAGGCTGTGCCTTAACAACAACCAGTGCCAGGCTTATTCAAGTCCGCACCCAGTATGCATTATTTGGACTTCGGATCTTAGTGATCTTCAAGAGGAGTACATAGGCGGTTTTAACCTCTCTATCCGCGTTGCGAAATCTGATATAGGTACTCCTTTTACACATTGGAATATGCTGGGATTTATTTAGTACAAGTATTTTTCTGGTAATTAAAAAAATCACCATTCGTGTTAAAAACAAAGTGAGAAACAACCTCTCCTGGTATGGATTTTTAAAATCACCTTCACCCTTGGGCTGTCAGGGTTCATTTAGAGTAGCATTTTACATGTCAAGCAGCTCGCTACCATGTTATAATGCTAGACAGGTTCATAACATTATATCTTTGCAGGATCAACTCCAAGGAATTGTGAGCCTTGTGGCACAAACCTGATCCCCTATCCGCTCAGCACTGGAACAAATTGTGGTGACCCCATGTACTTCAGTTTCTACTGCAACAATTTCACAGGCCAGGTTAGCTTCAAGACACCCAGTGGCACCTACCAAGTCGCAAGTATCGATCCAGGTACACGAAAATTTGTCATCCAAGTCAAACACGCAGGAAATAATACAAATTCAACAGGAATTCTGCAGCTCAATAAGTCATTCTTGTTTAATGCGACCATTGATTCTAGCAACTATAGTTCTCAAGTTAAAGATGAAATAGAGATTAGTTGGGAGCCCCCGTTGGAGCCAAGCTGTAATTCATCTAGAGACTGTAAGGACTGGCCAAATTCAACTTGCAATGTAGCAGGAGATGGAAAGAGGAGGTGCCTTTGCACTAGAAACTTCCAATGGAATGGCTCCAATTTAAATTGTACTAAAGGTCAGAATCCTATTTCATGTGCCTCTCGTAGATTAAGATTATTCTGTTAGTGAAGAATGAATTAGACCACTAAGAAGCTAGGAGGATCTTGTTCGATTGATTTTTTTTTTTTTTTTTCTTGTTTAAATTAGTTGTGATAATCAAACCCCATACATCTTTCTCCATTGCATTTCATCAGCTTTCTAAAAGTCTTCTTTTTCCTTTATGTATAATCAATAGCTACTAATAGTACGTTAGAAATTGGGAGGTTTTTGGTAGAACTTTCAAATCCTCTTTATCAATATCAAGCTTACCTTGTACTAATAATAGAAATTATAATTACGACAATTAATCTAAACAGTAAATCAGTCGAATTTTACTTATTAGTATTTTGATTTTTCTATCGGAGCATGTTCACTGTGAAAAAATTATGGAGTCATTTTCATTTTTTAAATATTTATGTGAGTATTCCCCTTTCTTTCTTGTAGAAGGTTCTCTGTCTTTGGAAGGAAAGATGCAGCTGACTCTAATTGTCATGATACCTCTGATAGTAGTGTTTCTTCTCACAAGTGCAATTGTTTGTATATATTTGCGGAGAAGAAAGATGGCCAAGACACAAGGTAACTGCTTTGCGAAATGCACTCTACCTTGCACAATCTGTCGTATTTCCATTTCAATCAAAATAAAAGCCACATTTTAGCTATTTGATTTAATTAATTATCATGTAAGTGTAATTGATTATATATATATGGTTTTCTTTTGAACTCAGAAAATCAAAGAAAGCGAGCACTTCGTGCATTAGACAATGAAAAACACGTCAAAGACTTGATAGACTCGGGTGAATTCACAGAAGAAGATAAGAAAGACATAGATGTACCCTTTTTTGATTTGGAAAGCATTATTGTAGCTACAAATAGTTTCTCAGATGCAAACAAGCTTGGAGAGGGGGGCTATGGGCCGGTTTACAAGGTGATTTCAACAACATTAGTTGGAATTTAATCTTCATGTAAACTAGTTTCTGGTTAGTAGTAATATTGTGAGTATGGTGTCTCAGGGAACATTTTCAGGAGGTCAACAAATTGCTTTAAAGAGGCTCTCATGTGTCTCACAACAAGGCTTACAAGAATTTAAAAATGAGGTAGTGTTGATTGCAAAACTCCAACATAGAAATCTTGTTAGGCTTCAGGGATATTGCGTAAAAGGATATGAAAAGATTTTACTCTATGAGTACATGCCCAACAAAAGCTTAGACTCATTTATATTTGGTTCGCCTCTAAACTGAATTCCTAATCTCTTGCAAGATTGCTTGAAACTATATATATATATATATATATATATATATATATATATATATATATATATATATATATATATATATATATATATATATATCTTGTTTGAGTAAAAGGTCATTTATTACTATTGCTAAAAATATCGTTCTCTTGAATGGCAAATGGAAACTTTTAAAGATCAAAAGCTAAGTGTGTCTTTGGACTGGGAGATGCGCTTCAACATTATTTTAGGAATAGCTCGTGGGCTTGTTTATCTTCATCATGACTCAAGATTAAGAATTATCCATAAAGATCTGAAAACCAGCAACATTCTTTTAGATGAGGAGATGAACTCCAAAATATCTGACTTTGGCTTGGCAAGGATGATTGAAGGCAAAGAAACCGAGGCTAACACAACTAGAGTAGTTGGAACTCAGTAAGTTTACATTACAATGTAGCACAATTTTCAACTCCCCAACTCTCTTTACAAAAAGAATATACAAGTGCCTACCTTATCCACTAATAAATATTATTTTGCAGTGGCTATATGTCTCCGGAGTATGTATTACATGGACTTTTCTCAATTAAATCCAATGTTTTTAGTTTTGGTGTAGTTCTACTTGAGATAATAAGTGGAAAAAAGAATACTGGATTCTATCAATCAGAACTTGCTATAAGCCTTATAGCTTATGTAAGTGTGTTTAATTTTTTATAATCGCTATTATTTTGGCCATTTTATGCTTCATTCCAATTCTGATTTTAAAATTGTCCCAGGCTTGGAGATTGTGGGTAGAAAACCACGTGTTGGATTTAATGGACTCGGCTCTACATGAAGTTTGCAATGCAAATCAGTTTGTGAAGTGTGTAAATGTTGGACTCTTATGCGTACAAGAAGACCCAAATGATTGCCCCACCATGTCAAATGTTGTTGCCATGCTTGATAGTGAAGCTACAACCGTTCCAACTCCAAAACAGCCAGCATTTGTTCCATGGAGAGGCCATCCTATTAGAGCTAGTTCTTCTAGTGAACCGGAATTAACCAATAGTTTAGGAGGAAGATGATCGATAATGTATGATACCAATGCAAGTTCTCGTGAGTTTGTCCTTTAGTACTACACTTGCAATGGTTCTATAAATGGACCAAGCATTTGATATCAATTTTGGTAGAGAAACCAAGCTGCTCGTAGATATGGTGCTTACGGGAAAAATCTCATGTAGTATTTTGGACTGTGGTTTTATCATTCCTTTGCTTATAGTTACCAGGGGAATAAGATTTTTTTTTTTTTTTAATGAGCAGCTTTTTATATCAACCATATCACTTTACAACTTCTGAAAAAAAATAAATAAATGCAAGAACCAGACATTGAAACAAGTTTCAAAGACTAATTCAAACTACCACTCAGCTACTAAACAAATTAACCAACCATAAACAAATATATGCAAAAAGAATTGTATATACTAAATATTTGGATCAATCCCCTATATTACAGCAAATGCTCTCCCTACCCCTTGTCCTTTTGAATCTTCCCTTTCCCCTGATACGGGATCTAACCTCTTTGAAAATTTAACCCATCCATCCAAAAAGGAATTACCCAACTCACAATTCATCAATCACAGCCCCTATATTCGGTCAACCCCTGGAGAAAAAGAAAAAAAAAAAAAAACCCAAACCAAGAACCTTTAGAAATTTTAGCAAATGCTACCTATCAAGAGCAAATTATTTAAATCTAAAACAAAACACCCCAAATTTGCTCCAATTTCAGCCCATACGGAGAATATCGAAACCTCATTCGTCCTCCTCCCATAATCAATCAAGCCACCCAACATAACACTCTAACTTTCCTTTCATAAATTGGCTAATATCCAGAAAATTAAACAATAAAATTACTTCAACTATAAAGAACACCCCAATCTGTTATATAAATCAAAGGGACCCCCATAAATCAACCAAAAATGATTCAATATCTACCAATTTAACCAATGGGAAAAGCCAAAAAGGAAGTTGTAATCTCACTACAAAAAAACAGGGAATTAGTGACGTGTCTATAGTGCAGGTGTTTTTGACACATCATCAATTGGTGATGTGTCAACTTCTCACACGTCACCATTGCTTTTAGTGACGTGTCAATTGACCTAATTCAAAAAAATGAAAAAATATTTCAGAAAAGGAAAAAAAAATTTGAAATTAAAATAAATTGTGACGTGTTGTTTTAAACACGCCACCAATTGTGATGTGGCACTAGCTAGTACATGTCACCAAGTGGTAACGCAGAAAGTGACATGTCACCACTTCGTGACATGCCACTAAGGCACGTCACCAATGGGTGACGTGTCACTTTGGCACGTTACCACTTTGATGACATGTCACTTTGGCACATCACCACTTTGATGACATGTCACATTGACACATCACTCAATGGTGACGTGTTATTGTGGCACGTCGTCAAAGTGGTGACGTGCCATCGTGGCACGTCCTCAAAGTGGTGATGTCACTTTGACATGTCACCAAAGTTGTGACGTGCCTACAATGACACGTCACTATATGCAATTAATTAATATAATTAATTCCTAAATGCTCAATTAATTTATATGATAATTTGAAAAATATAAAGGATATAAGCATCAATAGATATATGTAGGGTTGTAAACGAACAAAACTACCCATGAGCTTGCTCGGACTCAGCTGATTCATGCTCTTTAACTGTATTTATACATGGATTAGCGGAAGATTGAAGTCATAGATAGCAATTAGTTGTAAAAATTTGTGTTTGTATCGATGACTTTGTAACTTCATAACATGTGGCTATGATTTTGCAGAGCTTTATACTTTGATATAAAAATATATATAAGTCTATATATATTATAAATTATTTTTTTAGTGCATATATAAATTATAATTACACATTGACTGCATATTGAATAATATAAATGTACGTCGTATAAGATCGATACTTAATATCATTAATTAACAATATGTAAATGTATATTAATTATTATGTGTTTCAAAAAAAAATATTAAGTACAAAATTTAATTGGTATACACTATATCATTACATCTATCATGATTATAAGTATCCATATTATATGTATAGGTCCATATAATATATTATAAATTAAACTATAATATATACGTATATGATTAGCGAAATGTACAATTTTGGACCCTATAGTTTAGAGTTTTGACAAATAGCTCTATGGGTTTAAAAAAAAGTTATTAATCACTTCATAGGATAAGCAAAGAAGAACAAAGTAATCATTGCTAGAAAGTTAATAGAATTCACTAATGTGGGTACGTGGTTCACTGCCCTCTAACCGGTTTGATTCGTCTTGAAATAATACATTAATAGATTTTGTCAACTTTTCTAATGACATGAACTAATTTGTTCTTTCTTTACTTACTAGATGGAGTGATTAATCACTTTTTAATACTCGGAGAGTTATTTGTCAAAACTCTAAACTACATTGACCAAAAATGAATTGATCCCAATATTTTAAGAAAAGTGCTTATTTCATCCAAATGCACGTCATTATTAAACTTTTAAATGGTACAAGAACAAAAACAAAATTATAATTCAAGAGCCAGTGATCATAGTCGTCTGATGCCTTAATTCCACATTCCATTCTGTATCCTAACTAGTCAACTAAAATATAAAATACTTTTTTCCATTTATTTTGTCTGTGTTCTTCCATTTATTTTGCTGTCTTCCACCTTCTTCTTGTTGTGTTCCTGTCGTGTGGATTATTGCCTTCAATCCAGAGATACTTTGAAGAGGGCGAGTGGATTACTGACAATGGAACAACCCTTGTCTCCAGTGGAGGAAGGTTTGAACTGGGATTCTTTAGCCCTATCAGAAGCTCTACCCACAAAAGGTTCGTTGGGATTTGGTACAAACAGGATCAACAAACAGTTCTATGGGTTGCCAACGGAGACAATCCTGAACTTAACGGCTCCACTAGAACTTTTGGAATCGCAGAAGATGGCCTCCTCAAGGTATCGGATTCCATTGGAAAACAAAATTATTGGTCTACGCCTATTAGAAATCTATTGTTGACTATTGGCAAAATTCTAAAGTATAAAGAAGAACTTATCAAAAAAATTGTTAATATTATTTTGGACTAATTGTAAAATCAATCATTATGGTTGGACTAAATTACAAATCATTTCCTGTGATATAAAAAATAATTAAAAAATCATTGGCCTAAATTACAACACCGACTATATTTGCAAAATTATAACAAAAAAATTGTGTCCACAAATTTCATTTGATTACAAAGATGTCAAACAAACAATCAAATTTGACTGAATCAATATGCATTTAGATAAATAAAGATAAATCTTTTTTATTTTTAATGGGTTGGTGTAAATGTGTAAATGTAATTTATAGCGCTGTCCACCGACTTCAACCAGGTGCCATGGTTAAAATTTGAACAATAAAATTGTAATTTTACTTTTGATGAATAATTTTGTCCCTCGAAAGTAATTAATAAGTTTTTCTATTACATTTAAAATGGAGAGATTTGATTGCATAAATTGATAGCTCCCGCATTTAATTCATAGGAAACAGGTGTCACGTACAGTGTACGTGTAAAAGAGTAAATGTGCAAATTGTAATTGACAATTGAAATCCAGTCGACACGGCCCACATGCACCTACTCAATCACTCGGACGTACGTATAATAATGAGTCAAGTGCTTTTTTCTATAGAAATTTGAAAGTTTGACAAGACCTCACATGCATCAGACGTACATATATCAACGGTCAACATATTACATTTAATAAGCAATAAAACTCTATACTACGTGAGCATTGTAGATTACTCTTTCAATTATCACTTGAGTCTCCAGCGTAGCAGAGGAAGAGATAGCAAAAATGAAGAAGAAGATTTAGAAGGAAAAAGTATCCAACATGAAGCCGGGGATATACGGTGATAGGGGCGGGGTACAAAAGGTTATGCAATGCCTCAATCATTACTTTATTTTAGTTTTGGATTGGTTTGAATTAGTTGGAATCTCTCCAAGTTTTAGGGCAATTCAAAAAATTAACATGGTGTAGGGGTTAAAAAGCATGCAAGAACATTGTGGCTTTTTTGTACCAAGAAATCTTGAAGGGTATTGTATAGAACCAGAATGTTTTGCAATGAGATGATAAGCATCCTCAGTGTGCTTGAAATGATATAAAATTTCAGTTAAATCAGTTACCTGTATGCATGCTTTGTTCGTAATGATAAGCCATAGAAGAAAAATCAACTGTAGCATATTGTCTGCTAGTTGGTTGCTGTCTTCCATCTTGTTCTTGTACATACTCTTGTTGTTTTCCTGTCGTGTGTGTAGGGTGTCAATCCGGTTTGATTTTTCGATTTTTGGCCAAAATCGAAACCGGAATCGGGGTATCCCGATTCTCGGTTTTGAAAACCGAACCGGGACCCCGGTTAACCAAGGTCCCGGTTACCGACCGGTTCCGATTTTACTCGGTCCGGTAACCGATTTTTTAAGAAACCCATTGTCACCTTCTCCGGCAACTTTCTTGCCGGACCCAGCCACAAAAACCTTGCATCTCAGTCTAAGAACATCGTCTTCTTAACATCATCTTCTCAAAACAAGAGCAATCTCGTTTTTCATTGTTACAAACACTCAAGAAAACATTCAAACCAAAACTCAAACTTCTCTATGAAATCAAATCAGAAAATTAACAACTCAAAACTCCACCATTCGGCCATGGCAGAGAACACCCCAGCAAAACCCAGAAAATTAACAACCCAAAACTCATCTCCTTCAGCAAAACCCAGCAACACCCAGAAAACCCACAATCCAAAATTAACAACCCAAAACTCCTCGCCCTCGGCAAAACCCAGAAAAACTCTTCTCCCTCAACAAAATCAATGCCAATATATGTATTATGTATGGACAAAAAAACAGAGAGAGAGAAAAGAGAAATAGAAGGAGAAGAAGAAAGTCTCTGAGCTCGGAATTCCAAGCTGTGTTATGTGTATTGTTGATGCCCACATGTATAGGCGTGAAGATGAGAGAAAGAGAGAGAGAAAAAAGAGAGAGAAAGAGACAGAGTGTGTGTTAGAGAGGGCGGCTGGAAGGAAGAAGAGGCGTGAAAACCCTAAGTGGTAAATGGGTAAAAACAAAAAAATATATATTAATATATATATTAAATTATTAAAATATATTATTTTATATATATAATTATATATTCACCCGGTTTTAGTTTTTCCGATTTTTACCAGGTGTCAAAAATCGGGACCGAAACCGGGGTCCCGGTTTTTTTTTTTGGCAACCGGAACCAGAACCAGATCCTCGGTTTCCCGGGTTCCGGTTTTGGTTTCCCGGTAAATTTTGACAGCCCTGTTGATTATTGCTATGCCACAGATACTCTGAAGCAGGGCGAGTGGATTACTGACAATGGAGAAACCCTTGTCTCCAGTGGAGGAAGGTTTGAACTGGGATTCTTTACACCTGTCAGAAGCTCTAGCTACAAAACGTTCGTTGGGATTTGGTACAAACAGGATCAACAAACAGTTGTGTGGGTTGCCAACCGTGACTGGCCACTACTTAGCGGTTCCATTGGAATTTTTGAAATCACAGAAGATGGCATCCTCAAGATATCGGATACCACTAGAAAAGAAGATTATTTGTCTGTGTCTCTTGATTCCTCGTCTACAAATCGGACTGTGAAGCTCATGGATTCTGGAAACCTGATCTTTAGCGATGATGATGATGATGACCAGTCGGTGACGAGTCACTGGGAGAGCTTTCAAAATCCAACGACTGATACATTTCTTCCAGGTATGAACATAGATGAATTCCCGTCATTGACTTCATGGAAACGCGATGGTGACCCGGGACAGGGGCAGTTCACGTTTAAGCAAGATCAAGCAGAGAGCAACTACGTTATCTCAGAAAAGCAAGAACGCGATTATTGGAGAAGTAGTTGGATAGGAAGCAGCCCAAATGACACGCCCAATGACATAGTAAGCTTGTTATCAAATTGGAGCAATATCGGGAATTATAGTTACGAAAGGTTAGTGATGAATTATACGGGGGAATTACAGTACTATCGGAGCTCGGGTGTGGACCAGGGAAATTGGTCTTTGATTTGGAGAAAGCCGGACGAAAAATATTGTAGCATTTACAATTTTTGTGGGAATTTCGGCAGCTGCAATATTAACAATAGCCCAATCGTATGCAAATGTTTGCCCGGGTTCCATCCTACTAACCCGTGGAATTGGAATTCTAGAGATTTCTCGGATGGGTGTACCAGAAATTCAACATCATTGGACAAGAGCGACATGTTCTTGAGCTTAAAGATGATGCAAGTGAGCAAGCCAGAGCTTTCTTTAGATTCCATAGGCAATGAAACATATTGCAGAAAGAAGTGTCTGACCAATAGCCAATGCCGAACTTATTCATATGGTTATTTAGATTTAATACAGAAAAACTACGATTCGTTTTTTCTTGCCTGCAATATTTGGATTTCGGATTTAAGTGATCTCCAAGATCGAGGAGCACACAAACGGTCTTAACCTCTCTGTCTGCGTGGCAAAATCTGTTATAGGTACTCGATCTTTTTACACATTGGAATATGCTGGGATATATTGATTCGGTAGCTGAATTACATCCATAGAAACTGATCTAGCTAATTTACTTTTGTTTAAATTAAAAAATCATCATAGATGTTAAAAATGAAGTGAGAAACCAACTCTGCTGGTATGGCAATATTTTAAAATTATAGCACTAGCTGATCTTTCTTTTTATGCTTCACTATTAATTTCACCCTTGGGCTGTCAGGGTTCATTTAGAGTAGTATTTTACATGTCAATTTTTAGTTCCTATTTCAGACTTTAAAATATCTTTGCAGAATCAACTCCAAGGAATTGTGAGCCTTGTGGCACAAACCTGATCCCCTATCCGCTGAGCACTGGAACAAATTGTGGTGACCCCATGTACTCCAGTTTCTACTGCAACAGTTCCATAGGCCAAGTTAGCTTCGACAAGGCCAATGGCACCTATCGAGTCGCAAGTATTGATCCAAGTACACGAAAATTTGTCATCCAAGTCAAATATGCAGGAAATTATACAAATTCAACAGGATTTATGCAACTCAATAAGTCATTCCTGTTTAATAAAACCATTAATTCTAACGACTATAGTTCTAAAGGTAAAGACGAAATAGAGATTAGTTGGAAGCCGCCGCTAGAGCCAAGCTGTAATTCATCCAACGACTGCAAGGATTGGTCAAATTCAACTTGCAATTTAACAAGAGATCATAGAGAGAAGAGGTGCCTTTGCACTGGAAACTTCCAATGGGATGGTTCAAATTTAAATTGTACTAAAGGTCAGGATGCTATATATATATATACACATATTAGTGTTGTTGTTAGATCAGTTTGATAATCAAACCTAGGCCTTTTTCTCCATTGCATTTCATAAGCATTCTAAAAGTTTTCTTTCCAGTTATGTATAAATTATAATCACTTCTAACAGTACGTTAGAAATTGGGAGGTTTTTGGTAGAACTTTCATATCCTCTTTAGCAATATCATGCTTTCCTTGTAGTAACAGTAGACCTTATAATTGCAACAATTAATGAATTCCACAATATAATAGTGGAATTTGACTTATCATTTTGAATCTAAGTAGAGATTGTCACAGTCGAAAAAATTACGATGGGGAGTCCTTTTATATTTTAAATTTTAATGTGAGAGTCGTCCTCTTTCTTTTTTATAGAACCTTCCAAAGGAAAGATGTCGTTGACTCTGATTGTTATGATGCCTCTAATAGTACTAGTGTTTGTTCTCACAAGCGCAATTGTTTGTATATATTTGTGGAAAAGAAAGATCGCCCAGAGACAAGGTAACTTATTTGCCAAAATGCACTATATATATATATATATATGGTTTTCTTTTGAATTCGGAAAATCAAAGAAAGCGAGGTGCATTAGACAGTGAAAACATGTCAAAGACTTTATAGACAATGGTGAATTCACAGAAGAAGATAAGAAAGACATAGATGTACCATTTTTAGATTTGGAAAGCATTCTCACAGCTACAAACAATTTCTCAGATGCAAACAAGCTTGGAGAGGTGGGCTATGGGCCAATTTACAAGGTGATTTCAACAACATTAATTGGTATTTAATCTTCATGCAAGCTAGTTTACAGCTAGTAGTAATATTGTGAGTATGGTGTCACAGGGCACATTTTCAAGAGGTCAACAAATTGCTTTAAAGAGGCTCTCATCTGTCTCACAACAAGGCTTACGAGAATTTAAAAATGAGGTGGTGTTGATTGCAAAACTTCAACATAGAAATCTTGTTAGGCTTTGGGGATATTGCATAAGAGGAGATGAAAAGATTTTACTCTATGAGTACTAGGGCTGGGTATTGGTCGGTTAGGACCGATTAATGGACTTATCGGTTGGTTAACCGATAAGCTATCGGTTAACCAAATCCTAACCGATTACCGACCGATAAGAAGTGTTAACCGAAAATTATCGGTCATATCGGTAATCGGTTAACCGGTCGGTTAATCGGTCGGTTAAATCGGTTTGGGCTTTTTATTGGGCTTTTTCTGGTTGCTAATTGGGCCAAAAATTAATTGTTTTGGAGGTCCAAATACGTTTTGTTGGGTTAAAGCCTAAAATAGCTTATTAAAAATTAGTTATTTTAGAGTATATTTTGTGCTAAAATACCTTATTGAAGCTTTTTTTTTATATTGATCAACTATAATAATAAATATAAAATTCTAAAAAATTAAAAATTAAAATAGCTTATCGGTCATATTGGTCATATCGGTTTTTCGATAAAAAATTTTTAACCGACCGACTACCGACCGATAAGCTTATCGGTATAAAATTTTTAACCGATTACCGACCAATAATTATCGGTTACAGTTAATATCGGTTCGGTGAAAGTCGGTAATCGGTAATCGGTTAATCTGCCCACCCCTAATGAGTACATGCCCAACAAAAGCTTAGACTCATTTATATTTGGTTGGCCTCTAAACTAAATTCCTAATCTCTTGCAGTGCTTGATAGACTATATTTCTTGTTTGAGTAATAGCTGATTTGTTACTGTTGCGGAAATTGTTCTTCAAATGGAAAATGGAAAACTTGCAAGATCAAAAGGTGAGCATGTGTTTGGATTGGAAAATGCGTGTCAACATCATTTTGGGAATAGCTCGTGGGCTTGTTTATCTTCATCATGACTCCTGATTGAGGATCATCCATAAGGATCTGAAAAACCAGTAACATTCTTTTAGACGAGGAGATGAACTTCAAAATATCCGACTTTAGCTTGGCAAGGATGATTGAAGGCAAAGAAATTGAGGCTAACACAACTAGAGTAGTTGGAGCTCAGTAAGTTTACAGTACACTATAACACAATTTTCAATTCCCCAACTCTATTTACAAAAAGAATATACAAGTGCCTATCTTATCTGCTGATGAATGTTGGAATGCAGTGGCTATATGTCTCTGGAGTATGTATTACATGGACTTTTCTCAGTTAAATCTAATGTTTTTAGTTTTGGTGTAGTTCTACTTAAAATAATAAGTGAAAAAAAGAATACAGAATTTTATCAAAGAACTTGCTATGAGCCTTATAACTTAGGTAAGTGTGTCTAATTTGTTATAATCACTATTATTTCAGCCAATTTATGCCTCATTCCAATTCTGATTTTGTAATTGTTCCAGGCATGGAAATTGTGGGTAGAAAACCATGTGTTGGATTTAATGGACTCGGCTCTACATAAAGTTTGCAATGCAGATCAATTTGTGAAGTGTGTAAATGTTGCACTCTTATGCGTACAAGAAGACGCAAATGATTGCCCCGCCATGTCAAATGTTGTTGTCATGTTTGATAGTGAAGCTGCAACAGTTCCAACTCCAAAACAGCCAGCATTTGCTCCATGGAGAGGCCATCCTATGCGAGCGAGTTCTTCTAGTGAACCAGAATTAAGCTGCAGTTTAGGAGGAAGATGATCGATAATGTATGATACCAACGCAAGTTCTCGTGAGTTTATCCTTTACTACAGTTGCAAAGGTTCTATTGGACCAAACATTTGATATCAATTCTGGTAGAGAAACCAAGCTGCTCGTGTAGATATGGTGATTACCGGAAAAATCTCATGTACTATTTTGGACTGCGGGTTTATCATTCATTTGCTTACAATTACCATGGGAATAAGGGTTTTTTTAATTTTTTTTAATGAGCAGCTTTTATATAAACCATATCACTTTACAGCTTTTGATATGAACTATATCACTTTGCAGAATAATAGGATGGCTGCCATTCTTCAACTCATTTCTATTACGCCAAATATAATAAATAGTAAAACCAAGAGCAAGCCTGGAAACATGGGCTTTAAGAATCTTTTTCTATTGCTGCAACCCTTCTTCAATCACATTTTCCCAACAGACCGGAGGGTTCTCCATATCCCAAAGCTCCATGATAGCCTTATAATTTTGACTATAATGCTAACCCTTATAATTTTAGCAAGTCCATGACTATTATTCTACACGTACCCGTACCAGTATGCCATGTGACACAGTCAGTTAGCCAGCAGTTAGAGCCTACCCATCAAACGGGGTCATTTCATCCCAGACTGCCCTCGCAGGTTTGAGCAACTCGGCGAAGCTCACTCGCATCCAGAAAATTTTGCTCAAGTGCTCAACCATCCTAAATGGAAATTATCCAACTCACAATTCATCAAACCACATCCCCTGATTCAGCTAAATACCTGAACATCAATACCAATCCTCCAAAAAAAAAGAAAAAACCTTAAGAAATTTTAGTAATTGCTACCCATCAATAGCAAATTATTGAAATCTAACATAAAAGAAACCAAACACCCCAAATTTGCTCCAATTTCGGCCCATACAGAGAATATCAAAACCTAAATCGTCCTCCTCCCATAATCGATCAGGCCACCCAACATAACACTCTAATTTTAATTTCTTAAATTGGCTAACATCCAAAAAATTAAACAATAAAACTACTTCAACTAAAAAGAACACCCCAATCGACTATATAAATCAACCAAAAATGATTCAATAACTATCAATTTAACCAATGGAAAACCCAAAAAGGGAGCTGTAATCTCATGGATGTCATTGAAAACCGAATTTGAAGCAACCCAAATACTGTGGAGAAAACTTTTCGGTTTACAACTTAAGCTCTCAAACTTTTTAGGGATTTTGGCTAAATCATTAAGTGAGTATAACCGAAAATCATCCATACATACTAACCCATCAATTTTCTTTGACAATCGGTCAATATAACAGAGAAAAAGAAAGAAAATATGACAGGGGCCTTTTGAAAAGAGCAGCACTCTGTTTTTTGAGTGAAGCATGGCCTGGGGGTGCAAACGTGAGTTTACATGTTTTTCTTTTATTTTTCAAAATTTAAAAAGTAAAACTACTTTTTATTCGATATTTAAATATATTGTGGAAAATACATTCCACATTAGTTTTTATTATTTTTTATACCATTAAGATATTAATTTTTTATAAAATACAAATTTTTTACATATTCTCACATTTTTTTTCAAAATTTCAACATGATCTTGATGAAAACAGAAAGAAGAGGAGAAATGCTACACTTTAAGAGGAGGGAGGAGAGATACATATTAGAAGCTGAAGTACTTTCAAATGTCAAAAACGCTATGCCGACTCCAAAAATTTGTTTATCATAATTTATGCGGAATTAATACTATAAAGCAATAAACAATTCAATCACCCAAAATATATAAAGCAATAAAGAGACAGACACAAATATTTTGGTTACGAAAATGAAACCTTTTAGAAACTGATCTAAAAGTAAACCCTCCCCGGGGCAGCCAAACCCAGGAAATCACTATCAAAATATTATCCAGAGATTACAAACACTAGGAACACTTACAACCTTTTGCAAGACCTTGACTCTGTAAGATCAACAAGCCTACAACTCGTCTCTTTGCTCACAATTTTCTTCAACGTGATTCTCCTTTACTAGACCCTTCCAATAGACTTCTCAACCGTATCAAATGAATAACTAAAACTTTAAGATTCAATTTAACGCTCACCACATATGATCTCTCTTAGCACAGTCTCCGACGAACTCTCTGGGATGAAAATTTGTGTCTCTCTCTTCTATAATGATGTATATATACCCCTGACAAAATCCTAAACTTAACCCACTTAAAATCACGTTTTTTGGTCTAAAACTTACGAGGTGTCCAGACAGGGCCTTGCAGAGCAGAAACAGAGTTTCTAAAAATGCGGTCCGGACACGGGGAAGGCCTGTCCTGACCGGGCATGCAATGGGTGAAACAGCATTCTGGAAATGCTGTCCAGCCTTGATCAATAGCTCCGATCGATGGGTGTTTGTGGTCCAATTGAGCTGAAATTTTGCAGGGACGTTCATGATACATAAATCTACATTGTGGACGGTAGAGATTTGATTCTGAGCATTTTATATCAGTGTTTGAGCCTATAAACAGTAACCTCTGCATTTTTGAACTGAATTAAGGCAACATAAGAACTAACAAAATGTATTTGGTAGGAGTAATTTTAAAAATTATTCTTATGTTACTTTGGTGTCCTTCCAAGAATGAGCTGACTTTTAAAATCACAATTTAATCAAAATCTAATAATAATCAATCATGAGCTCCATTGTGATTTTAAGATTTACATCATTTTTGGAGAGATACAAAAATGGCTTATAGCATTAATCATTGGGTAGTACTGTGGCATTCCCAATGTTTAGCGAAACATTAATAAAGAAGCTATTGTGTTTGACTTTTTGTGAGGTTTTTTTTTTTAAAAAAAAATCCTTATATTTAGAGAATAAAAGAGATTATAGAGAAAATGTTACTAGTGCTCTAATCCTATATACTCAATTCACATCTTAGAGTTTCTTTTAATTTTCTTTAAATTTAGAAAACTAAATTATTTCATGCTTCCGTATCCAAATACATTTCACTATCACTTTTCCCCTATTCCAATTAAAAAATTTTCTTTACAAAATATAAGTTTCCAAATTACGTCACTTTTTTTTTTTTTTTTTAACAAAATCTTAATACTAATAGAGTCTCCAATGAAAGCAAAGAGAGAAGAAATGAGAGAGGGGAGAGAAATATTATGTTACATGTTCCAGCTGGTCTGTTTTGCTGTCATTCTCGTTGTGCTAATTTCCTGTTGCCGTGTGGTGTTTGTTTTAGCCTTAGGTGTCATCAGTATACGAGCCCCTTCTGTGGCCCATTCTTATCTTTGCATCCCAGCCCGTTGTCAGCCCATTTTACTACTTAAGGTTCATGCAGCCATAACTCCAATTAGTGCACCAGCTTCGGCTTTAGGTTCACAAAATAATGGGCTCTTTGTATTAAGAATTAAGAAAAATCCTTATTTGTGACAATCTCAGCAGTGTAATCCTACAAAATTTTTCGTTAATAATCGATAATCGTATAACTTCACTTAAGTTGGTTGTAAGCAACGGTTTTAGGAGTAGGCGTAAGGGGTTACTAATTAACCGCTAATGGTCTTTTTGGAGAAATCTCGGGTGACTGGTTGGGGTGGCCGAGCCACCCCCAAAATGGCCAAGGGGTAGCCCCAATTTTTTTTTTTTTTTTTAATAAAAAAACATATAATTTTTTAATCTTTTTAATTTTTTTTAAAATTAATTATATGACATGTGGCGACATTTGATTGGTGCTGACGTGGTGTTCCGTTAAGTTTTGGATGGAATTTTAACGGAGGTACCATCTTGGTCTTTATGAAAACCACAGGTACTTCTTATGAAAAAACTGAAACCCAAATAAGAAAAAAAAAATAATGTGCTAAAACCCTAGGGAGCAAAAGAGTATTTAATCCTAAATATAATTAAAAATAATAAAATAGCAAAACAACTTCGTTCTTGTATTGATTTAAGTGAATTGTGTTAAATTACATAGTTATCCTATACGCTTAAGCTGATAAGAAGAGGTAAATTTAATTACTTCATCATTAGTTTAACACTCTCCCTCACGTGTGGGCTCAAACTTTGTTTTAATAAGTGAGACCCAACGCATGGAATATTTAATTTAAATGGGAGGTGAATTGATGGAGTCAAGGTTCGATCCCAGGACCTTTGGCTCTGATATCATGTTAAATCACCCGTTATCCCGAAAGCTTAAGCTGATAGGGAGAGGTAAATTTAATCACTTAATCATTAATTTAACAAATTGAAGTTAAACATGCATGTGAAGGGAACTAATTGAATTTTAATGGATCATTGAAGCTGTGTATAGCATTCAAACAATTCCCACGCGCGGTTCATCTGATTCTTGTGATCATCATCTCTCATTCTGATTATGTATTCTGAGGATTGTTATTATGATTATTAGTACCCATCAAATTAAAGTCAGGACTGTGCCAAGGAATGCTTGTTTCAAGTTGTTTCAAGTTATGTTTGGTTTTCTAAAATGGGCTGCAAGTTGTTTCAAGTTGCAGCTATCTTCGGAGCTCAACATTCATATGTGTGTTTTGTTTTGTTTTCTATGTAAACGACTCTATTGTATTTTAGAAACTATGACAAGTTTAAAAGAGGCTCAAAATAGTTTAAAACTGGCCCTAAAAGAGGCCCAAAGAAGGTCCATTACTTTGCAGGCAATTAGCTGTTAATAACCGGCTTTCAACAACCACATAACTGCTGGTTAGCGGTTAACTGCTAGTACCGGCCCTAATGGGATAATTACAACTACTTAAAAATAATAACCGCCTAAAGTGATTGTGGTTGGTTCTTTCCACTCCTACTTTTGCTTGTCCAACTATTAGAATGGCCATTCTTACAAAAAAAAAAAAAAACTAATGTTGGCAACTCTTATGGCCAACTCAACATTCTTTCCAAAATTTCGAATAACGACATTTAATTCCATTTTTTTAGGCCATTGCCCCTACTTTAGAAATTTAATGTTAAAAGAGTCAAAAATATATTTTTGAAAGTTAGGATTGGTATGTCGAATGACTATGCAATAAAGAAAATGAATTATTTTTAATGCAAAAATAAAGAATATGGAATGAAATAGCCTTGGAATAACAATTCTCATAGCCGGTCCTTAAATTGAGGAATTGCTCCAAGTTTTAAATCCTTATTATATACTCTAACACCAATACTATTCTATTCCATATTCTTCCATCCCTAATAAAAACAATTTATTTTTTATCATGGAATTGTTATTCCGCATACCAAACCTAATCTAATTTCATTGACAAATCCCCACCTGATTGTAGGCCCGACCCAAAGATTTGATCTCTAATTTATTTTTCCAAAATCCACTTTTCAAGTAATCACGAGCTGGGGTAATACTTTACTTGAAAACTTCTCTATGGTAAGTGGTAACTGTATCTGCTGATGATTGTAATTTCTTTTTCTTTTGCTATTCTTATTTTTCTAGTTTAAGTTTGAATATAATCTCTTTTCACACAAGCCTTCGTTTTTATTGTTTTAGTGGGCTGAGGATTTGAGCCGAGGTTGGTGTAGAAATTCATAATGAAATAAATTACAGAATAATAAAAGAGACACAAAGATTTTACGTGGTTCAATCTATGACCTACGTCCACAGATAAAGCCCAAAAGACTACATTAAGCTCTTATTGAATGATTTGTTTACAATACATAATGATCTATTTATAGAGCTTACACATAAATGTAATCTTAATCAAATCCCTAATTTAGGGTGATCAAATCATAATCAAATCCCTAAATTAGGCTAATCTAATCTTCATCAATCATAATCAAATCCCTAACTTTAAGGTCATTCAAATATATACTCTAACATCCTCCCTCAAACTCAAGGTGGAAGATCATGAAACCTTGAGTTTGACATTATTTTATTTTTTATTTTTTTTTTTGAGATAGCAAAACGATACAAAAAAAAAGGGTCATCTATGGGCCAAAAAAAGAGAGCCAACTGTGGCTAAAGTGGGCTTGGGTTTTAAACAATACCACATAGCCAAATAAAAGGAGAGCCAACTTTGGGCTGAAGGGAGAGTTAACTATGGGTTGAAATGGCCTAGGTTTTAAACAATACCACAAAGCCAAGCAAAAATAGGCCAACTATGGGCCAATGGATGGGCAACTTGGCCTCTTTTGATTTTTTTTTTCTTCAACCGAGATTCTTTTCATTTCATTTCATTTTTTTTTTCTCGGTTTCATATATATATATATATATATATATATATTTTTTTTTAAGAATATCATGTTCACAGATTACATAAAATGGGATAAGGAATACCTTAATCCCGTAATCAAATAGAACTAGGTTAAATATCTAAACCAAGATAACATATTCCTAAAACTAGAATAAACGAATCTGCAAACTCGAATAAGGCTAAATGAAACTTGTAGCCAAACACACGTCTTCTTCTACAAAATCTTCTCAGCACACGCACAACACCTCTGGCGATGGGCTTTGGACAACCAATGGAGGAGGCTGCAGATCGAAGATGCGAACAACGCTGAGAGCGACAGAAGTCGGCGCTTGGAAGGCTGGAAGCAAATGGAATGAGGACGGCAATAGAGAAATCCAACCCGGCTGGACTCGACGGTGGTGAATCACCGGTGAAGAAATCCGTTGAAACAAGAGGCTGAGGCTGAGAGAAACGCTGCTGGCACCGGTGCTGGGATGAGATCGGATGTTCTGAACGGTGCGGAGGTTCGCGGTGATGGATCTGTTTGTGAGATGAGGTGGACAGTGGTTGGATGGTGCAGGTTTGACCTTGCGGAGAACGGCGTTGCCGAATACTTTTTTTTTTTTTCTCGCAAGAAGCAAAAATAAATTGAAGAAAAAAAAAAAAGAAATACACAAGACCATTGGATCGTATAATGGCGTTAGCCTATCGCTCTGATACCATGATAGAATTCATAATGAAATGAAAATAGAAATAAATTGCGGAAATAAAATAAATGAGAGACAGATTTTAACGTGGTTCGGTCAACGACCTACATCTACAGATAAAGCCCATAGGGCTACATTAAGCTCTTATTGAATAATTGATATTACAATACATAATGCTATATTTATAGAGCTTACACATAAATGTAATCTTAATCAAATCCCTAATTTAGGGTGATCAAATCATAATCAAATCTCTAAATTAGGCTAATCTAATCTTCATCAATCATAATCAAATCCCTAACTTTAGGGTCATTCAAATATATACTCTAAGAGTTGGCTACATAGGTTTTTTACTAAATCAAGTTTCTCATTCCTCATTTAAATCCTAAATCCTATATTTATACTGCTTCCACCGTCTACTATTCTTTTTTTTTTTTTTTTGAATTGGTATTCCATTACTCAAGAATAAGAAAGACCTTTGTCAAGGAGTACAGTTTGATGGATACATTGAGGGAAATCATTCCGTAATAGCTGATCATCCGAAACTGTAAGTCCATGCTTAGCAAGAAGGTGAGCTGCAGGCGCCTTGTGTGGAAAACCTGCCAGTCTGGGATACTATTGAGAGAAGTCTTTGCATCATTAATTAGAGAGCCAAAACGGCTCCAACAGCTATCCTCTCATTTCAAAGCTGTAACCACCTCAAGAGAATCGCCTTCAAGTATGACCTTAGAGAAACCCATACTCAAGCAGACTTCCATGGCTTTCCATGCAGCTATGGCTTCTGCAACAGCTGAGTCAGTAACAAGCGGTCTCGACGCACATAGAATTGCTAGGACATTACCAGTGTGGTCTCGTGCTATTATTCCGATTCCCATCTTCTGTTTCCCAGAATCAATAGCAGCATCCCAGTTAAGCTTTACTACACCCGGGGGGGGCTTTTCCCACTTCTTGGCTGGCTGATCTGCACGCTTTGGGCTCTCCATTCTTCATCCTTTCTCCGCTTTTCAGTAATTTTCAAGCTGGGATGAAGCTGTTTTGATGACCTGGTCTGGCGATGTGAAGGCTCCTCCAAATACAACACTGTTCCTCCGCAACCATAAGCTTCTAGCCACCGAAGCCATCATCTGCAGTTCCTCCTCCTCCAGTAGCCCAACCAAAGTAGAAAAAATGTTAATAAACGGCATTTCAAAAGTATAGCATTTTTGGATTTTCCTGTTGCAAGCAGCCTATGTGTCTCGCGCAGATTCGCAGTTCCATAGAATGTGCTCCACTGATTCCTCTTCCAACCTGCAAATGGGACATAAAGAGTCCTCCATCACATTTTTCCTCCTGAGATTGAGTTTTGTTGGAAGGATGTTATTACAGGCCTTCCAAAGAAAAACTCTTACAACAACAGGCACTTTAATTTTCCACACCTCCTTCCAGAGACTTTTGCTGACAGCTGGGTTTGAGCTGCTGCCTCTACCCTCTTCCATGCTAGCTCTGGCCATGTGATAGGCACTTCGAACTGTGAAAGTACCATTCTTATTTCCCAGCCATACTAGTGTATCCTGCTGCCCTGCCAAACAAACTGGGATATTACCGATAAGGGCAGCTTCTTCCTCACTAAAGAGCTCCTTGATCAGTGGAATATTCCACCAGTTTGTGTCTTCATCTATTAAGGCTCTGACTTTTGAGGTAGCATCTAACAGGCAGTTAGGGGTGTAAATGGCATATGTTGAAGGGGATGGTATCCAGCGGTCCCCCCAGATGTTGACAGTCCTCCCATCTCCCACTCTCCACATCAAGCCTTTGTCAAGTAATTTTTTAGCACTCAAAATGCTACGCCACGCATAGGAGGGGGAGCAACCCAACATGGAGTTGAGAAAAGTGTCGTGTGGA
>JADOBO010000317.1:0-25964 GCA_016403345.1 Corylus heterophylla | reverse complement strand
CCTTACCATGGAGCGCAGTATACAAGGCGTGATGATTGAAGATTTGCAAAGGAGGTTGCGGAGTTAACCAGCGTCTAGCGGCGCAAAACTTGGAGATGTATTGCGATATTGGCGGTGCGCAATTCAAAATCCAATTCGAGAACCCGTATCACAAGCTTTGTTCTATTTAGGGAGCAGCGTGTTGGGATGAGCGACATGAAAACTTAGACTTTGGAATTAAGTTTGTTGATGAAGAGTTTCAATATGAGGAAGATGTTGAAGATCCTTCTCAATGTTTCGTGGATTGGAATTCTCCACCAACTTATGATACATATGTCGGCGATGAAGATCTTATTGAGGTCGAGGAAAATTTTATTTTCAATGAGGAAGAAATAGTTGATCCTTTTTGGGAGATTTATATGCCATACGAATGGGAGAAGATAAATGAATACCGTGTGAAGATTGAATTATCTCAATATGATATGAAGAATTTTCAAACTACCATTCGTGATTATGTTGTGATGGGTTGTAAATTGTTTCTCTTCGGTATTAAGTTGCATTGATGTTGAGAAGTACAGGATGGAAGGGATTAATTGGACATCAAAAGATAGAAAAATATGATTTGAACTCGAGGCGAGTTCTTTCCAACTGGAGAGCGATGCGGGAGGAATTTTAGAAAATTGTTATTTTAATTATGCATGTGTGTTTTAGTTTTCCTTTTTCAATAAGGATTGGGTTTTCCTTTTCTATTAGGATTTGTTTTCCTTTTCCTATTAGGATTTGTTTTCCTTTTCAATTAAGTTTGCTTTTCCTTTTCCTTGTTATTTTAGGAGGTGCCTAGCCTATATAAAGGCATCTAGTCTTTGTTGTTTTAATCAATCCAGTTTATACTATCAATTAAATTTAAGTCTTTGAGCTATTTCTCTGTTTGCTTATTTGGGACACTTAGGGATTTCTCTTCCCTACTTTTATTTTCTCTCTTCTGAATTCCCTTTTCTATCTTCAAATCTTAGTTCTGCTGCTTTTATCTCATTTCCAGAACAATCCTAGATACACTTGGCGTCATAATGAGGTTAGAGTTAGTGGTTATTGGTAAAAACATAACTAACGTAACATATAGTGATTAATAAATTTTACTAACGGCAACCTTAACGGCCTAGCGGTTAGCTACTAATTGTCGATGAGGGTTAGTAAAACATGTAACCACCGCGATAACGCTTTTTAAAATTAGGTTTTGGGTTTTGGCTTTTGGGCTTGAAGATAAACATTTAAGTAGGGGTGTTCAAGCGGTTATAAAATCGGTTGTTAGTTATAACCAATAGCGTGCAAAGTGCAACCGACTTGAATGGTTATTGGTTTTAATAACGCAACCACAACCGCTAAGCGATTATTAGTTATTTTATAGATGGTAATTTATTTTGTTGCATCTAATGGTTTACGTACATGGTGTCTCCGTCATTTAAGATTTTAAATCAATTAAATATGCGATTTGATTTTATCAATTATATCATTTGTCCCTATAAATAGGGATCATTTGTATTGTAGAATGATTCATTGAAGAAAAGTATAATGTAACTCTTAAAGCTTTATCTATAGATATAAATCATAAACCAAACCACGTAAAAATTTTGTATCTTATTTATTATTTCATTATGAATTTCTTGAGCGTCATCAATATTAATCAACATAACTAAAGACTTGAAGATCGGGTACATTGCTATTGAAGTTTCCTGTGGCTGATTTGTTGTTGACTTTGCCATCTACTTCTTGATCTGCCTCCGCCATCCATGTGAAGACCAACAAGGAGAAAGAAAAAGCGGAAAGGTTTTTATTATTATTATTTGTAAAATAAGCGATAAATAATAACAAATTCTACTTAATTATAACAGGCAAAAAAGAAATTACCTTCGACTTTAGCTTTCTCTTCCTTAAATAAGCGACACAGGAGAAGAAAAACGGCAGATCACTACAAAAAAAAAAAAAAAAAAAGGTATTGTTTGGATTGACAACGATAACTCATGTTTGCCACGTCAAAAAATATTGGCGTGTCTAAGTAAACATCTCAACAAAAATACTATTGACGTGCGCATTTTAACACAAAGTTTTTGGCGTGTTAGGATGGCACGTCAAAAACTTTGACGTGTTGTAGTTGACACGTCAAAACATTTGGCGTGTCTAACCAACACGTCAAAAAGAAAAAAACAAAATTGTAAATAATTAGGAAATAATTGATATAAAAAATATGTATTAAAAAAAATTAATTTTAATTGGCATAAACAATTAATTTTGATTGGATAGGAAAATTAAGGTTATCATATTATAGTATACAAAATTGGTATATATGCATACGTATATATATCACATGCATGCCAATATGCATGTGATATAATTTTCACATGCATACATATAATTCAACCATTTCATTAACATTAATTTGAACATGATATTGTCATGCATAAACCAGTCTAATAATATTAACATGATAGTAATATTAATTTTTTAAAAATATATAAGAAATACTGAATACATTTATTTTATAAAACTTGCAAACCTCACATGAACTCGACCAACACCTCATATAAACTCGGTGAGTGGATTATTGAGCCATCATTAAAAAACATATTTAATTATCTATACATCTAGAATATTAATTTATTTTTTCTCTAATTAATTGTAATTGTGTTGTATGGATAATGTGTTATATAAGAGGAAAAAATTATATAATAGAATAAATATAATTTTAATAGAAATTATATGATAGAGTGAATATAATTTTAATAGAAATATAATTTAATATATAATTTTAATAAAATTAAAAGTAAAATAAATATAATTCATAATTATATTTTCAATTATATAATATAATTAAATATGATTTTATTGGTTGTTGGCGTGCCATATGTGGCACGTCAAAAGTTTTTGATGTGTCACACATGTACGTCAAAACTTTTACGCGTCTAACGAACACGTCAAAAAGAAAAAAAAAAATTGTAAATAATTAAGAAATAATTGATATCAAAAATTTGTATTAAAAAACAATTAATTTTGATTGGAAAGGAAAATTAAGTTTATCATATCAGTATAAATTAATTGGTATATATGCATACGTGTATATATATATATATATATATATCACTTGTATATATATATATATATAATCATTCTATATATTGTATACCAATTAATATTAATGTGAACATGATATTATCATGCATAAATTAGTCTATTAATGTTAATATGATAGTCATATTAATTTTTTAAAATCTGGTAAGACGTACTGAATACATTTATTTTATCAGACCTGCAAACCTTATATAAACTCGATGAGTAGATTATTGATCCTTCATTAAAAAATATAGTTAATTATCTATACATCTAGAATATTAATTTATTTATTGTCTAATTAATTGTAATTGTGTTGTATGGATAATGTGTTATATAAGAGGGAAAAATTATATAATACAATAAAATATAATTTTAATCGAAATATAATTTATAATTATATTTTTAATTATAAATTAAAAATATATGTTTTTGACGTGCCAAAAGCTTCTTGACGTGCCATGTGGCACGTCAAAAAGCTTCTTGACATGTCTATATTGACACGTCAAGAGGCTTCCTCGGGAAGGCACGTCCAGCTGCGCCTTCCCAGCTTGCTTTTTCTTTGAATTTTTTTTTCTTTCTTTTTCCTTCTTCCCTCTCTTTCTTTCTCTCCCCCGCGCGACTGCAGATTCTCGGCCATTTTTTTTCTCCATCGATCAACCCGGCCGGTCACCTCTGCAGTATTTCTCTCACCCGCGTCCTCTCAGTCAGCCCGGCGGTACTCTCTCTTTTCACATGGTGATTCTCTCTCTTGCCGGCGTGCGTCATTGCTTCGCTCCCTCCGTGACCACGACCTCAAGCCAGAGGCCCTCTCTCACGTTCTCGACTTAAAAATCAAGTATACATATATATATATATATATATATATATATATATATATATATATATATATATATATATAATTTATTTATTAGATAATTAAATAAATTAGTAATTTATTTGCTTAAGATATATGCTTCGTAATGTTACTTGTTTGACATATATATTTTGTATATGGTGAGAATATTGTTTAATGTATTTGCATGCATGCATGCACAGTTATGTACCCTAATAGTTTGAAATTAGGTTTTTTTTAGAGAATTTTACATTTAGATTTAGACCCATATTTTGTGTAGGTTTTGCTAGTGCACCTTATCATAACCAAAAAAAAAAAAAAAAACAAACAAACAAATAACAAGGGCATATCTATTTTGGTTGTTAATTTAGAATAAGTATGTAAATGCTAAGATGCGTAAGTACAAAGTAAAAAACAACTAACATAGGTTGCTGGATTTATTTTCTCTACACTTCCCATCCAAATGCATAAATGTTATAATAAATGGAAAAAAGAAAACCAACATTTAACCTAGCTAGCTATATGTAATTTATTTAGGGTCCCCATATGTAAAAAAATTAATTTAGGTCTTACAAATTTAGATTATGTAAATGTCATAAAAATGAAAACAAAAAAATTGCAGCAAATAAGATAGCCACATATATTTTATCAAGGGTCCCCATGTGGCACGTCAAATGTTTTTAAATTTGGACCTTAATTTTGTTTAGGTTTTGCAAATTTAGATTATGTAGATGTTATAATTAAAACTCAACGTATGTGTTTATTTGTTAAAAATAAACAAAAAATTGAAACGATGTACTTAAAGAAACACAAAAAAAAAAATAAATAAATAACATCTAAGTAACTAACTTAGATTTATTTTATTCAATTATGGTTCCAGTAACTAAAGCTATGGACAAGAGTTGAATGACAAAGTCTAGGGGTACGAGGAAATACAGAGACGGATGTAGATCATTCGTGGAGGTTGCAGTTGGGAACTATACAATCTCTTATGGAAAAATTCACTGCCCCTGTAAGGTGTGTCGTAATAAGCAGCGCCACCCGTCGGGTTTGGTATGTGTTGTGTTGGAATGTAGTATGTGTGTTGAAATTTTGTTTAATGAAGTTGTGTTGCAATTTTATACGTATTGAATCTATTAGAAATTTGATATGTATTAGATATTGGATATGTATTAGATATATATTATTGAGTAATGGATATTGGATATTGGATAATAGATATTGGATATGTATTAGATATATATTATTGAGTAATGGATATTGGATATTGGATATTGGATAATAGATATTGGATATTGGATATATATTATTGGATATTGGATATTGGCTATATATATTGGATATTTAATGATAGTCGACGCATCAATTTTAAGTTGGTTTTCAAGGGATTCACTAAATGTGAGATTTTTGAGTTAAAATTGGCAATTTTGCTAAACTTGGTGAAAGCAGCTGTTTTTATGGTGGCTATAGAAGTAATGGAAACTTTCTTTAAACTTTATAGAATGTTCTTGTAATTGTTAATGGGTGGGCTGGAACTATTAGTAGCTATATTAGAAACTTGTTTAGAAGCTTGAAGTCTAGTTTAACTTGATTTTTATAAATTTGAGCTTTGTGTTGGGCTGCCATTTTTGAACACTATTGAGTTTCTTGGAAGAATGTTGAAAGAAATTATGAGGTGGGTTGTTGTGGTTGAACTACTTCTAAGTAGAGTGTGGTTGTTGGAAGTGGATTTTGAGCTAATTTAACCATAGCATTATTGAGCCAATTTAATAAAACTTTTTAGAGGATATTTTTTGCTTTTTAGTTGATAAAATATTTTCTTATAACTTTGTCTTGCTTGCTTTACTTCCGGTTAAGTTAGAGTACTCTCTAGTTGAATGGTTATTTGAGGCGGTTGGAAGATATTTGTGAACTTTGTATATTGATTTTGGCTATTGGGTGTGCTTGCAAGGTAATTGGAATCAGTTCATTCTAGATTTTCTTAAATGATTTTGTCGCTCATAGTTGAATATTATGTATATGTGAATGTTACATGTGAAATTCACAATCCTATTAGCATTTTCAAATGGCTCCTTCTAGTTAGATGTTTTTGGTGAAGATTTGGATTATGTATTGGATAATGGATTGGATTATGGATTGAATTATGTATTGGATTATGTATTGAATTGGATTGGATTATGGATTGGATTATGTATGTGGATTATGGATTAGATTATGTATGTGGATTATATATGGATTGGATTGAATTGAATTATGTATGTGGATTAGAAATATTGGAATATTGGAATTAGAATATATATATATATATATTTTGGCGTGTCAAATGGGTGACACGTCAAAACCATCGTATAAATTTTTGCGTGACATTTTTTTTTTTGACGTAGTACTGTAGACACGTCAAAATCTGAAATTTTGACACCTACCCTTTTAACCGTTGATAAGCGTCAAAAACCACCGTCAAAAACTCCTAGTAAAAATTATCACCATTTTTGTAGTGAGTAGTTAAGTATAACCAAAATGATGATTATCAATCTCAATTTTTTGCTGATTGTCGTTCTGATTCCCGTTAATTACAACTACCCTATTATCCGCGCCTTGAACTGAACCTAAAATCATCATATATGAGATAGAAACATGTCATAAGTATCCCGCTACATGCTACTGGGAAAATAATAGAATCATCATATATGAGATAGGTCTTTTTTTTTTTTTTTAAAGTTTTAATAATATATATTACTATATACTGAATTTGCTATATATTAAAGAATTTTTGTATTGTGAGCACACATGCTGTTAAAATATTTAACGGCTCAGATGTTCTAAAAATTTTTAACGACCAGATTACCTAATGTGTACAACAGTAGCTATCGTTTACTTTTCTTTTTAATTAAATATTTCATTCATGCCTTGAGCCTTACTTATTAAAGACAAGTGTTAAAATATTAATTAAATAATACGTGATGAATTAGCGCATATGTTGTCACATAATTTAAATTTTAAGTGATGTACCACTATATATAACATAAGCTGTAATGCATGAATGCTATATGAGAAATGATAGAGTTTTCCTCCAAATTAAAAAAAAAAAAAAAAAAAAAAAAAAAAAAGGAGGATATGTTACTAATGACTTTTTATTCCAAATAACATAAAATTACAAAAACAACAAGCTAGCTGGGATACTGTTAAACAGTATCAAGGAAACAAAACAACACAACTGATAATAAATTGGCCTTGCAATGCGTACACAAGTACCGATGACTGGCCCTTATTTGATCTGGATAATATATAGAAGCTAGCTTCTAATTAAACACGTGCGACATCTTCATCGTTCCATGCAAGGGAAGCTGCGAGAATATATTAAGAGTAAAAATGAATTAATACACGTACGTACATATATAGCTAGATTACAAGAAGTTAGGTTTATAGGATGGTTAATTAATGATAGATTGAAGAGTAGAAATCGAAAGAGAAATATGCATGTTGAAAAAATTATAAAGTAGGTAATTAATAAATTACCTTGGTTTGAAAGAGTCCAAGCATTATTGTCGTCGTTGGCCACATGATGCCATGCAAAGTAACCAAGCAATCCATTTTCCATGCCATATCTAGACTTATCAAAGATGCTATTCTTACCATCATAGCCAATCCAATCCTTCTCGACATAGCAATAGTGTGTGACATAGGAGGGATCGATCACTTCTACGGCACCGATGTTTATTATAAAATCCTGCAGGATTGTGCGATAATTTTCAAATCATTTCAAAATTATGATCTTTGTTAGTATTTGCCCCTTTTCTTCCTGTTATTTTTATAAAATTCGTTTTTTGTTGTAGTGGAATGTTATATCTTTTCTTTTTCTTTTTCTTTTCCTTTTTATTTCTTGGGGTGTGGGTTGTACAATCAAGTATTGCTTGACAGCTTTGAGCATTGTTTGTAAAGTTCATTAATTTTTGGTTGGTATCATTTTGTGGTTTTTCAATGAATTGTCAGTGTCCCTAATTAGAATTTCAAATTTTATGGTGTTCTTCCTTTATCTTTTATCCTTTAATGTTGGCATATATAACTTAAATATCTCACATGTTCGGTGTGAGGGTTTTACTCTCATGACCAGAGAAATAAAAGTTGAGAATATGGGTTACTTATGTATTAGATTAAGTCTTTCTAGAACAGATCTATTCCATAATTGAAGTTTAGACATAGATTAGCGGATGTTGAAGTCATAGATATGACTTGATTGTATGATTTTTATGTTTGTCTTTGTAACGTTGTAACCTCATAGTTTTGGCTATGATTTGTCTAGAGCTTTATGCTCTCGAATTTAAGAGCTTATTCTCTTGATCCTTTTTTAATAAATGAATATGAAAGATTCAACTAAAAAAAGAGTAGTTAATGTATTATGTTTTTTAATTTTTAGATGTTGTCTTTCTATAGTTTTGGAGAGTTGTAAATTCAAAAAATAATATTGTATATTAAATTTTTGAACTTAATGAAATCACATATAAGGAAAATTAGTGAAATATAATTAAATGCCCTTAATTAAGTTAATTTAATGCTCAGTTTTTACTTAAAAAATTGGTTCAGTCTTTAGAATTGATGGGTTTAGTGTTTAAAATTATGTCTTGAAAAACCGGTTTAGCCTTTAAAAAAAAAAAAAAAAAAAAAATGTTAGGTGCTTTTAAATATTATCATATTGTCGTCCCAACTATAATGTGGATTTTAAAATCACCCTTAAATTTGAAATTATTATTATTGAATTTTAAAAAAAAATCATCTAACAAGATATGCATCAACGAGCTAGATTATGACGAGAAAGTCGTCGGTAGTGGATTGCATATTGTTGACATGCAGTTACATGTTAGGGTATTTTTAATTAGTAATTCATGAATATTGACACGTTTTATTAATTCATTTGGAGATTCCATCAACTTAATTCGGCTGACTTTCATTATAATTATAATACTCCAACCACATGACATTCATACAGCCAAAAATTGGTAACAAATTTTAAGTCATTATTATTATTTTGGGTTCCATCATGTTTTGCTGATCAAGATGCTTTTCCTTATAATATAATTACTCCAATCTCGTGTAGCCCAAAACTGGGACGATCGATCGATGTTGGGTTTTGTTTTTTTTTTTTTAAGAAAAAAAAAGTTATTAATGAATATTGACACGTTTTGTTAATTAATTAGTTTGGATTACATCAAGTTAATTAGGCTGAAGATGATTAACTAATTATAATACTCCAACCAAGCACGTGCACATGCATACATACAGCCAGAAAGTGGTGTACGTTATTGTCTCTTCTTTTGGTTAGATCCAAATATCATAAAAAGTCCCAGTTTGGATAAGTTTGAGGATAGATCGACCGGCCAATTAATATGCAGGGAGACAAAAAATACAATAAAATCATATATAAAATATATACCCAACTACCGATAAAACTAGCTAATATGAAAATAAAACTAGCTAGTCTTAATCCTAATTGATAACTAACTATCCTTATTAAACAAAATTCTATTTTAAAACATATTCTAATGCTCCCTTGACTCCATCCATAACGCTGTTTATGGACCGTAATTTATTTTGTTGCATCTAATTAATGGTATATGCACATGGTCTCGCATCATTTAAAATTTTAAATTAAGTAGCATCATGTTTAAATGAAATGGAATGATCTATTTCGTTGTCCATATTTTATTTTATAAATTTAAAATTTAAAATCAATCATGTATGTTGAATTGGTACACAAATTAATAATAATCACTGAATTTGAGTCGGCAAATTTAGCAATATGCACGCACACAAGGCGAGCCTATCCATATATGTCTACATGCTTGTGAAGAAACAAAACTAATAGGTCAAGAAAGTAACCTTAGCAATTGGTTTTATAACCCGGAATAATTCTAGTAAAATATATTTATCAAAGTTACCTTAACTATTACAATTTTACTAAATGTGACTTTGTGTGAGAAAGTTGAGAACTGAGCAAAGGGATCAAGTCAAATTTCGCATATTGAATAGAAGTGGGTTTCTTTATTTATTTATTTATGAATTAAAAGGGCAGGAGGGGCGATCAACTGTGGATCTTTACCTATGTGTTACAATGAAACTATCTGCTGGGAATTGCTTGCTTAGGAGAGCTTAGAGGGCTGAAATTGCATGCGTTTCCTCAAGAACAATTGAGCTATAGGCTAACTCAACCTTATCAAGATATTAGTGGATTTGAATGCGACTAATACTAATCGAGCTTGTGTATGTGCAATTTTTATTGAAGATCGAACCACGCCAGCTAGTACATGTATGGACCTCATGGATATATCAATCATATTAAAAATAACAATAACACGTGAGAGGCACATGTTATTTTTAATATAATTGATATATAGAGTGTTTATACTGTCCTATCAATATATATTCCTTTCTCTCAAACATCGAGGCGTACACAAGGTCCAAAATTTTTCTCTCTTCATTGCTTTCAAGAATGCTGGCACCATTACTGTCCATAATTAATTGAAAATCAGAGGATTATATCGATCTCCTTAATTTGTCCTCCATATATTTTATATTTATTGGCTCCGGCCAGCCAGGTTTATAGTTCTTACTACTTCTCGATCTTCTATCATGACTAGGTAGCTAGTGCCATTAGAATTGTTATAGTTACAAATTAAGAACCATTAATTTGGATAATCCATCACTTTCAAATATATATATTTTGTCACTTTCTTAAGCGTAATTAATATTATGAAGTGTATATTATTAGCCATAAAAAAGGTTCATATTAATTTATTGACGGTTTCAAGTACTGAAATGGATTTAAATTAAGAAAAAACAACAAATGTGATCGAACAATGGCATTTTATTATTAAAAAAAAAAAAAAAAAAAACAAAAAACAAAAACAGATCGATGGAGCGTACATCCGATCAAATAACAGAAAGAAACATGCAGTACAAATTAATTAAGGATACCGCCAATGCCAAACAGTATGCATGGAGGCCAGAAGACAAAACAACACAACTGAAAATTGGTCTTACAACGCGCGTACACAAGTACTGACTGATGATTGACCTTATTAATTTGTGGACAACATACATATCTGAATTCTGATGATTGGCCTCACGATTTCTTCCATGCTTCGAAAGCTGTGACAATATATATATTAAGAGTAAAAATTAGGTTTGAAAGAGTAGAAATCCAAAGATCGAGAAGTATATATATATATATATATATATATGTTTTCATCAATTTATAATAAATATATATATATATATGTTTTCATCAATTTATAATAAACACGATAGATGATAGCAAGGATGGCTACCTTCTTCCATGTTGTAACTTTGATGTGAGTATATTGCGTCGGTGCTTTGAATATGAACATCGGTTAAACTCAAAGTCATGTTTGGAAAAACATCAAAGTGGTTCAGGCCACCAAACAAAGATATTGAATCAAACTAATAATGCTTGTTTTAAAATCAAGAAAGCAGGCATCACGTAAACAAAGCAATACTGAAGCATTAATACCGAGGTCGAGTCAAGGCTTTGGTGCAGCTTAGACAGAACCAACATGCAAAAATCTGTATTTTTGGCAGAGCATTGTTAACAAAGCGCTTCTTGAACAAGGTAATAGTCGATTATTACGAGGACCGGAAAGATCATTCATGATTTTAATGAATATTGAATCTTAAAGAAGATTGAAACGGGTAGTATTGTAGACATCCCTAGCGTCCGGCAGGAATGTTCCACTGCGAAATCATTATCACCATCAATCAAAATGTTTTCATAGTTAACCACGTCACGGTGGCGGTATGCATATAGATCAGAGGATGAGGAGGTGATAATAGATGCAGAAAATAAGCGGTTAAATCAAAGCGATAGAACCGTCCAAGGAGGTGGTATGACAAATAGATAATCAAAATAAACAACTGAAATTAAAAGCAGGTTGATAAATCTTAAACTTCGAAAGCAGTTATCGTTACCAAGGAGGGAGGGGTGGAGCGCGGTATGCATATAGATGCAGGGGATGAGGAGGTGATAATAGATGCGAGAAAATAAGCGATTAAATCAAAGCGATAGAACCGTCCAGGAGGCGGTATGACAAATAGATAATCAAAATAAACAACACAGAAATTAAAAGCAGTTGATAAATCTTAAACTTCGAAAAGCAGTTATCGTTATGGATTATCCGATAAAACCTTTACGAGGTAGCGTCGGGACTTCTTGAAGTAATGGATAGAGAAGAAGAAGAAGAATCTGAAGGGCTAGAGAGTTTCTGGTGAGGGTAAAGTCACTCAAAAAACTTCTTGGTATCAGAGCCATAAGAGTTCCGATCTCTTTGCTGCCTTGATTATACATCTTCTCTCTTTCTCCCCACGAGTGCATAGTCTTTCTCCCTCCTTTTTGGTCATTACAGTTATCCTTTCTGCTGTGTCGAGATCCTAGTCACTTTGATTGTAGTTCACCACCCGTCATGATTTCAAGTTGACACCCGTCACCTCGGTTTGCGAACACCTTAAGTCCCGTTTGAAGCCGGGAGGCGTGTTAGGGCATTAAGTAGGTGTTGAGGAGCTAGGCCAGGTGCGCAACTGTATGTTAGGCCAAGGGTCTGCGTGTTCTAGTCAAATACTTAGTGAGGACATGCTTAGGAAGTTTACGGTGAGTGAGTACCTAGGATGAGATCCTTTAAGACTTCACCCGGTGAGTGATTATGAGTTTAGTTTGTGTGTCATAATGTGGAGATCTACATCTTCTGTTAGCTCTAATTCGGTTTGCCACGGGACGTGGTTAACTATGAAAACATTTTGATTGATGGTGATAATGATTTGATAAGTGGAACATTCCCAAGGTGGGCGCTAGGGATGTCTACAATACTACAGGTTTCAATCTTCTTTTAAGATTCAATATTACATCAAAAGCTATTGAGCAGACCTTTCCGGTCTCGGGTAATAATTAGACTATTACCTTGTTCAAAGCAAGCGTTTTGTTAACAATGCTCTTGCCAAAAATACAGATTTTTGCATGTTGGTTCTGTCAAGTTGCGATCAAAGCCTTGACTCGACTATTAATGCTACGTATTGCTTTGTTTACGTGATGCTCGTTTTCTTGATTTTAAAACAAGCATTATTAGTTTGATTCGATCATCTTTGTTTGGTGGCGATCCACTTTGATGTTTTCAAACATGACTTTGAGTTTAACCGATGTTCATATTCAAAAGCTTGGCGCTGAATATACTCACATCGAGTTACAACATGGAAGAAGGTAGCCATCTGTTGCTATCATCTATCGTGTTTATTATAAATTGATGAAAACAAATCTTGATCCACGTCTTGTGATTAAGAATCTTGTGAATCGACTCTGTTGATTCAAAGTTCTACTCGAATGCTAATATCAAAACTCCAAAAATGATTGGTGGTGAGATTGAACTCCCCAACGAGTGGCTTTTGGAAAATGTTTCAAAACCTTCTCGAGTAGTTAACGATGCCTCTAATCTTGATTACATCCAACAATACATGGATGGATCTGTTAAAATCGTTTTCTGATTTGGGATATTCAAGCAGAATTGAGCGTCCCCGATGATTAACGAGCGAAGGAATTCTTTTGCGGGTTCAACAACCTCGAAGGACTCGTCGTAGAGATAAAGATATCGCGAATCCTTAACGATTCTCCTCATCTTCATCCCACAGATTAATCTGGTTTAAAACTCAAAGGAATTTCTCTGATTCCCAAGTTTCATCTGCTTTTATTCTCACGAAAAATCATCCTCACGACGGATGACGATCGTGGATCTCTTTCTCCCTCTGCTTCGATTTTGTTGCTCCTATTCCTTCGAATTTCCCCATCGATGTAATGTTATCACTGCTCATATCGAGATTTCTTCTCTGATTGATTGATGCGCTTTAAACAAAGATTTTTTCTTCAAAGAAAATCGTGAGTTGAGGCATGCTTACGTGCTAAGTATTCTCAAAGGAGCGAGATCGTATTAAGGTCAAATGGGCGAAGCTATGATCGAGTCGGCTCACATTTTGTTTTTGATTTTCTTCAAAAACATTTTCGGACGAAAATGATTTGAGCGTTGTCAAAGCAGTTTGTTAAAGAGGATAAATGCATCGTCGAATCTTCCCATCCTCCACTATAAACACTCTTCTTGATGTCAACAACATGGTTGTTAAGTGTTCCCCTTTCAAAACTCATGATAAGGACTCTATCACGAGGCGATAGAAGAATCATTGAGCAAAACAATTTTATTTCCCAATCTATCCATATCATAGGTCAACGCTAGATCGGATTGAAGAAAAACTCCCTTCTTCTTCCTCTGATTTAAAGTTCTCCTCTGTTCCCAAGATTGAAAAACCTTTGATTTCTCTCACGATTTAAAGAAATCTCTGGTTTAAAACCACTTCTCAGAAGAACTTGAGAAAGTGAACAAATTGCTTGAGAACTAAGCGAGTTAAAGGCGGCTCGGGCTAGTTCCTCACGGTGAAATTTGCCATGGAAAAAGCTTTTTCATCGATTCGAATCTTGGTGATTCACGATTACGACATCAAAGGTCTTGAACAAAACTTTGGCAAGATTGAAATGGAGCCAAAACTCCAAAGGATCTTTGACGGATCTAGAACTTTCAATCGAGACAAAAAATTTTTATCCAAAACCTACCCCTCTGATTTACAATTTGAGAAAGGTTTTTGCAAACTCAATTTTCTGTTTACTGTGATAAGTTGTATGAATGGAACATTGATGGTTTGTGCGAGCAAGCTGCTCAACAAGATGAATCACATGGCCATGGTTGCTAATGCCTACATCTCAAACCACGATAAAAAGCGGTGATATTGTGGATTTACTTGCTCTTTGTTTTTCGGAACACTTGAAATTGGTGGGATAATTATCTCACGAGGATAGAAGAAACCGGATCGAAAAGCGATAAAGTGTGATGAGGAAGGTATACCCATTTTCAATGAGGACGTTGGTATGGGTGAACGATGGTGTTAACACCTTGATTTATACAATTATCAAGAATTTTGTTGGAACTCCTCCAACATTACTTCTCGTATTTAGATTATTTGAACAATCTTGATGCCCCACTATATCGATTACGGGTGGTATCAAGATGTTTTTCTTTCCGATGTTATGATGAGTCGATGGCCAAAAACCTTATTGGAAAGAAAAGTTTATTGATGGATTGCCTTCATTATTTGCTCACAAGGTTAAAGATGAATTGATTAGTACGAGCTGGTCTTATTGATTTTGAAAGATTAACCTATGGAGATTTATTCTCCACGATGAAAAAACTTGGTATTAAGATGTGCATCGATCAAAAAATGATTCGACGAATTAAGAACATAAGAAAGCTAAGTATGAAATGGGAAATTTCTGCGACAGATTCGGTTTACCTCCTATTGCTCCTTCAAAGAAGCATAAGAAGAAAACCGAGAAAAGATTTGTGAAATCTTCCCTCCATATTACAATAGAGCTAAGACAAGAAAATTTAACAAACCTAAATTTTCTAAACCTCCCAAGCAGATAAAAGCTCTAAGTTTGAAAAATATTTTCAAAAATAAATGTTTCAATTGTGGAGAAGAAGGACACTATCTTTGATAAGTGCCTAAACCTCCCAAAAAATTAAACAAAGATTAATGCTTTAAACATCAAGGGCGATGAAAAGCAAAAGATTTTCGAATTTTCCAAAATAATGATTTTTCGATTATTCTTCAAATGATGATCTTCCATCCTCTTGGATTCGATTATCATTCGATTCTTCTGTTTATGAAAATTGTTATAAATTTGAGAAGCTGTGCGGTTCTTGCTGCAACCTAAAAACTTGTTCAATGATGTCCAAATCGGAAGAACAAGAAGATTTGCTTTAACCACGATTTGAAAATTGATAATCTGAGTTAAAAGAAGAAGTATCTTAAAAAACTTAAGAAACTCATGTTAAAAGATTTTGAAAAACCAGCTACTTCAAAATCTCTCTTGAAGACACTTTGAAGCGTTTTCAAATCCGAAAAACAAAATGCTTCTTGTCTCAGTTTGCGGCATGAGATCGGTAACATCAAGAAAGATATTGTGAAATGCGGTGAGGCTGCGGTGTGGCGAGAACAAAGATTTACAACAACGACTCCTGGTTAAATCTTAACAAATGTTTTCAGAAAGTGCTTCCGATGAAGACACTAGAGTTTAGAGCATGATGATGAGGCTGAATCCACCCATAAACCTCTCTCGATGAGGTTAAGGTTGTCGATATGATTTCAAAAGTTGTTCCTCCCAAATGGTATTCAAAAGTTCATATCCGTATTTCGATGAATATGTTTTGATGCTATTGCTTTAATTGATTGAGTTACGACTTGAATTGCATTCAAGAAGATTTTATCGATAAATATTTTAAACCCTCCACTCAAAGATTAAATTCTGCTAGTGAAATAAATTGCATATCAAATATGAGCTCAAAAGCGTTCATGTTTGCGAAAAGATGTTCTTTTTCATCACGATCTTTGTTCTTGTTAAAAATATGAAAGAAAAAGTAATTCTTGGCATGCCTTTTCTTTCCTTGCTTTATCCTTTATTATTGATGATTTTGGTGTTTCTCTTTGTCAAGTTTGGTTCTAATATTCAATTCCAATTTGTTTCAAAATTTGAGATTGATATTAATAGGTTGATTAATAGGTTTTGGAGTTTAGAGTGCGATGGAGTGCCCCACTCCCATTAGGACTTTATCTTGTCTTAACACTCCCATTAACTTGAGTGGTGTTTTACCTACTATTCATCCTGCAACCAGCACATGGCATATTATTATATCTGCTTTGCTTTGCATCAAAATAATTTTAAAGTTATTTTGCGATATTTTAAAAATTTTGCATCTTTATTCTGATTTCTTTCTCTTTATCTTTTTCTTGCCATGGTATGCACAAAATTTCAAAAGAAGAAATCAATATGAAATGTTTGAACCTTTGATGTATTCAATATCAAAATCAAAAACACTCAAAATAGCTTGCCATCTGGCAAAAATTTGTTTTGATGCAATATTTTCAACATCTTTTTTCAAAATATATTTGGCAGATTTACAATCAATTCTCAAAAGAAATTTTTGATTGAGTAAATCTGACTGAAATTTGGTAATGCACAAAACAACAGAAAGAATTTCTTTCTTAATGGTACTATAATTAATTTGCGCAGAATTCCAAGAACCAGAATGGAATCGAACAATTTGTTCAGAAGGTTCTGGGTTGGATTCTGAAGAAACAATCTGTTTCAGGATTCCTCCGAATCCAATATCAGAGGCGTCAGTATCCACAATCTTGAAAGAATTATCAGAAGGGATGCCTAGACATGGGAGAGTCTTGACATGAAGTTTGATTTCTTTGACAAGAGAAGTATGAATATCGGACCAGGGGGGAGGATTGCCTTGTAACCTTTCAAATAAAGGTTTACAATGTTTTCGCAAATCCTTGTAAAAGTCAGCAATATAATTCAAAGAACCAAGAAATCTTTGAAGCTGGGATTTCTCAGTAATGACATCGGGTAATTTATCAGCAAATTGGATCGCTCTGTCAATAGGACGAATTTGACCTTTAGAAATATCAAATCCAAGAAATCGATTTTATCACGGAAGAGTTTGATCTTTTTGGCGAAACAACATGTCCGTTATATCGGATGGTTTCTAGAAAGCGATTTCAAATGTTTCGGTGTTCATCGATGGACTTTGAGAAACAAGGACATCATCAATATAGACAATGGTGAAATGGTGAATGGGTTGAAAATATCGTTCATGATATTCGGAACTCACTCGGGCATTTTTCAAACCAAAAGGCATGACATTCCACTCATAGTGACCAAAGGGTAGTAAAGGCCGTCTTGTACCTATCACTATCCTTAATGCGTACTTGCCAAAATCCGATTTTAAATCAAACTTAGAAGACAACCACGTCGTTCGGGCGACTAACTAGATCCTTCCTATTGGGGATAGGATACCTAATCCATTCTAAAACATCATTGAGGGCTTATAGTTAATGACCAACCTAGGAGCACCTCTTTTTAACTCAGCATTTTCATAACATAGAAAGCGACACGGGACCAAGGAGACTTACTCTTTCGAATAATACCCTTAGCAAGCAAATCAGCAATTTCTTTTTGACAAAAATCTAAAGTTTCGGCATTCATTTGAATAGGCCTAGCTTTAGTTGGAATTTTGTTTTGAAAAATCTTTGACATAAGGCAAAGAAACAATGTGCTTCTTCCTATGCCAAAAGGCATTAGGTAATCAGAACAAGCGAGTCAATAATCAAGGTATTGAAAGCAGAAATTTTTGATTGCAAAGCTAAATCGGAGTTGTTCGAGCAATCCTTTTATACCTTAATTCTTGTTTGAGAAATTGAGTTGTTTATACTTACGTGAAACTAAATTTAAACAACCATTATCAATTTCAGACTTCGAAGCAAAAGAATTTTACTTCAAAACCCATTTTAACAGTTGAGACACGGTGTCGTCAATAGTTAAAGGGTAAAGCATGGCAATGAAAGGTAACTTAAGAATGACTTTGTCAGTCATGTTCTTGACCAAAACAGCGGGAATATGAAAGCGGACATTGTTTTGACAAACATGAACATTGTTTAATTCATATTTGATTTTCAACTTTTCTCCATTTTGGCTGAATGCAACCGTTCTGTGGACTTTTCAAAATATTTGCTTTGAGAATTAATCCTTCTTGGATACAATTCAAATCAGCACCAGAATCAATCAAAGCAACAACATCAAGAGTGAAATCAGGGGAAACAATGATATGTACTTTAGAATGCCATTTGGGGGGAACCACTTTGTTGATCAAGTTGACAAAATGAGTTTTGTCCGAAACATGGACAGGAAGTTGCTTATTTCTTTTTAAATCAACCATTTCTTTTCTGATGTTACGAATCTCGTATTTCAAATCTAAGATTGTAACTACTTTGGTTTTTTGTTTTGAAACTTTTTCCAAAGTGTTTTCAGAAGATGTCGTAGCATCGTTTTGTTCTTCTTGCTTAGTAAGAACGAGAACAAGTACTAATACAATTATGGTTAATTTTATTAAGAAAAGCAAACCCAAAATCTTTCGTAGTATTGACAGATCTGTGAAAATTAGATTTCTCGTCAATTCTACTAAAGTTTTGTTTCGAGATAGTTGGATTTTGAGAAAGTTTAGATTCAAAATTCTGTTTAAGAAAACTTCGAGAAAGAAATTTGTCAATTTTCTCAAGGTTAGCTTGGGAAGTCTTTTGATATGAAAGATTTGACAAATCACAGAATATTGAATCTTAAAAGAAGATTGAAACCAGGTAGTATTGTAGACATCCCTAGCGTCCAGCTTGGGAATGTTCCACTACTGAAATCATTATCACCATCAATCAAAATGTTTTCATAGTTAACCACGTCGTTAATAAGCTGGAATTAGAGCTAACAGAAGATGTAGATCTCCACATTATGATTACTTGTTATTTACTTCTTTAGGTATTATTAGTCTACTAGGTTTACATTTCCTTAATCTATTAGGTTACTTGCATCTCTATAAATAGAGGCCTCTGTATTCATTATTATTATTAGAGTCAATACAATGTAGTCCATTGTGTGCTTTTGTTCTCTCTCTCTCTCTCTCTCTCTCTTCTCTCTCTTTCTTCCGCTTCTAATATATTATCCAATATATTTAACATGGTATCAGAGCCACTTTTCTGTAGCCTTCAATAATTGTCTTTTATGGTGTTTTCTTTTGATGAATTTCGAGTCTTGTTGCCCTACATCACGTGCCACTCAAAATTTCTGTTGTCCATAGTGTCAAAATCGCGCAGCCCTTGCGAGAGCTCAGCGCTTACGCCGCAGGCGATAGTTGGGCGCGCCAAGTATAGATCCAAAGAGATCCGGCGTCCAAGCCGGCGCTCACACGCCACTAGAAGGTTCTATCCGTCGATGCTAGCGCATCCTAAGGGTTCCTCGGCACACCGGCAAGACTCGCCTAAGAAATTGTTTGTTCCTTTTGGGCCTCTACAAAGCTCCGATCACAACAGTACACCCAATCGGCGGTCGGGGCGAAGAAGTCTAGATCTATCGAGATCTCCGCCAAAGATACTTTGGCCGCCCGCAGCGCCGCCATGAGTCTGCTCTCAATCCGCGTGCGCCGTAGTGCCTCCACGCGCCTCGGTGAGTGGATCAGCCCGTTTCGCACCGCTTCGCCAGATCGGTGCAACGCGATCACATCGCCACCAAACGTTGCCATACCACATTGGGCGGCGCCTCCGGCGGCCGGAAAAGCCTACGTGCGTGAATCCCACGAGCCACGGTGCGCGCCGCGAGCGCGTGCACCACACATGCGCGAGCGCATCTCGTATTTACTGCAGCCACGTGTCGTCTTCTCGGAAGCCACGTCCAGCCCTAGCGCTCAACGCCACGTCGGCAATGATTCATTAGTGCCAATGCGGCACTCACCGCCCCACGTCATCCATATGCCATCATCATCCGCGGCCACGTCATCACACGACGTCGGCACCTCTTCGCGTCATCATATCTTCCCGTCAACTTCACCACCATGTCAACACATCCAGGCCACGTTAGCGATCTGCATGTCGACTTGTCGGTTGACTTTTTGTGTTGACTTTGACTTTGACCATTGAAAAAGTTGACGAGTGTTTCTACCCAATTTTTCGTCACGATTTCAAATTTGTGGTCTATTTTTGCTTTTGACATCTCTATATGACAGAAAACAAGATTATTCTCCAAATTTAGCGTTTGTTTTATGCGATTCAAGTTGGTTCATGCTTGTTCAATTCGATTCCATAGCCTTTTCTTTGGCGCAGTTCAATCCGGTTCATTCTTCTTGCGGTAGGCACTCTCGAGTCGAACCAATCTTTCCTCGAGTCCATGGGTTTCGGGCCAGAGAAGCCCTTTCAACCGGCCCACTTATGCCTTGTCAAATGCCGCCATCACGGTCCTTGCACGCCTCTCTAGGCCATTGATCCATTACTAATGAGAATTTTTGGTCGGACCTTTCCAACGGTCCAAGGTTTGAGACACAATTAGCCTCTTCAACCGCCATTTTCTCCCTACTTAGCTCGGCCGACCGGCGAGGCGGTCTACTAGTTAGATGGGTGAGACTTTAGTTAAGTGACAAGGCGAGGCGGTCAAAGGGTTTCAAGCATGATTAGCCTCTTCAACGGCCCACTTCTCTCGGTGACCAGGCGAGGCGGTCTACTAGTTAGAATTTTGGGACGGACTTTGCTTTCGGCGAAGACGGTCCAAGGGTTCTGAGCTAAACAAGCTCCTCCTCGAACCTACTTTTCTTAGCCGACCGAGGTGAGCTACTTCATTACTAGTATATGGTTTCAAGTCAAAATTACAACCAAGTGGACCAAGCTCCACCTTAAATGCATTGCTCAAATTAAAGCGAGAATCCACGGTCTCTAACAATTTTTATGGCGTTACTTGACAATTGTTTGACTACAAGCGACTTTTAAGTGAATTCCTTTTTCTTTCCCTTTTGTTTATCCAAACTCAAGTTTACATTGAGTTTGAGGGGATGTTAAGAATATTACTTGTTATTTACTTCTTTAGTATTATTAGTCTACTAGGTTTACCTTTCCTTAATCTATTAGGTTACTTGTATTTCTATAAATAGAGGCCTCTGTATTCATTATTATTATTAGAGTCAATACAATGTAATCCATTGTGTGCTTTGCTCTCTCTCTCTCTCTCTCTCTTTCTTCCACTTCTAATATATTATCAATATATATATATATATATATATATATATATATATATATAGTAATAAAATTAATAATTACCTTGGTTTGAAAGAGCCCAGTCAGAGTCGTCGCCGTCCACATGCCATGCAAAGTAACCAAGCAATTTATTTTGCTTGACATATGTAACCTTATCAGAGATGATATCCTTACCATCATAACCACTCCACGTTGTCCCAAAATACCAATACTGTGCGACATAGTTGTGATCGATCACTTCTACGCCACGTTCTGTTTTAATATGTTCCTGGATTTGTCGATAAAGTATGGGGTCACTTACTTCAGTCGCAGCTCCACTAGCATCTGAGAATATTTCGTGGTTATGAGCATTTTGCAGAAGCCAACTGCGGCCATGAAATGGAAGGCCGATGACTAATTTGTTGACCGGCACGCCTTTAGAGATCCAAAAATCGATGACTTGGGCCACGCTAAGAATTAGAGCAGAGGGTAATGGATTGAGAAATGGAGCAGGCGGTAAAATGGAATTGGGTGAGGTAACAGGGGTCTTCAAGTCATAGGCCACTACGTTGAACCAGTCCAAGGAATTTACGATATCCTCGATATCCTGAATGGGATAATCCTCTGGGTTGTCAGAGACGGCAGCGGTTAGAAGCAGCTCAGGCGCCTTATCGTTCAGGGTAGCTCGCCACTCTTTGAGGAGTGTGACAAGGTTGGTCGTTTGATCGGGATACAGCCAGTTGAGGCTAAGGCCATCGTAGTTGAAATCCCTGGCTACATCAATGGAGGAATCTATGAATGTTTTACGGTAATTAGAATTGCTAGCGATTGTGGCAAAAATGGAAGGGTCAGTGTCTCCACCGACGGATAAAATGGCTTTAACATCAGAGTTGATGCTCTTCACGGTTTTTGCGAAGGATTGAAACCGAGTCTCATACCCGGTAGGAAACCTGAGGCTGAAGGTGCCAGGGTCGACATCGGCAAAGGCAGCAAAAAGATGGGTGAAAAGGCTGGAATCTATGCTCTCCGGCTGCAAGTCACCCTTCCAGTACCAGTATCCGGCATTCACAACAGTGCTGCTAGTCATCTTGATCTTGATGAATGATGGGTAAATAGGTATTTGAGAGAGAAGAAGAAATTGGCTCGCTCCAGTGATTTTTGTCCATTGCACTTTCATGCTATTTATACTCATATTTTTATGCAAAAAGGCTTTTTTTAATAGAAGAAATCCATGCATGATTCCCACGTTTCTTAATTATTTATTAATTTGGATTCCATCAACTTAATTTGGATTTATTTATTAATTCAGCTCATCCATCAAGATGATTACTGAATATTAATTTATTTAATTAATTTTCTCATCAACATCATTAACTAATTATAATTTTACTCCAACCACGTGCACATATATGCATACACCTAGAAAATTAACTAATTATAATATACATTTACATACTGCCACAAATTAATTAAGTGTTACATTCAAATTATATCTATCATACAAAGTCGGTTTAGATCACTTCATTATTTTTTTAAAGCGCTCTTAAATTGAAAGAATCTATCATATGGGGTAATTCCTCTCTTTTCAAGTGGAATAGAGAAGATATATTTCATACTCCACTTAGGGTTTAGACCTCTCCCACAACTCTCCCACAAACAAAAAAAAAGAAAAAACTATATTCTATAATCATTAAATTTGTAGACTTAATGGTGAATTCAACTATTAACTATGGAGATAGTTAAAGATAGTTAAAAATATAATTAAGAGGTTAAGAGCTTGACACGTGGCATTTAAAACTGGGCAATTAAAATGAAACGTGGCATTCAAAACTGGCTTGGCAATTAAAATGAAACTGTGCGTCCCTCCCTCACGATCAACCACCCAAAAAAAAAAAAAAAGTTAATAACAGTTCGTACAAACGTCAAGACAAAGACAAACCAAAGTCAAACCACTACATCATTCTACCCAAAAACAAACCACTACCGGTCTTTCTGGGGTTGAGCGTCATTGTACTTCGAGTAAGTTTTAAATATTCCTTTAAAAAATTTATTTAGTTCGAATTGTGTTAATTATGTTTATATATGATATATTTTCCTTCAATTATGCCTTACAAAATTTCATTTATTATGTTGTTAAGAGTTACTTTCTATTCTTGCTGCTTTGTTCTTAGAATACTCATATTGTTTAAACACATAAAATTATGAATGCAAAGATGTCCTTTTGTGTTAATGAGAATTTTCCAGATTTTTGTTCTCATTTTTAATAAAAACGTTGTGTTTTCATTTCTAAAAATTATTCCCTACGAACACAAAATTATTTTTAAAACTGTCATTCACAATTTCCTAAAGGTTGCCTTTACGTCTGATTATAGTTAAAAAAATAAATAAATTATATGATTTCTCTTTCTTTTTTACTCAAAAGCATAAATTTACTCAAAAGTATAAATAAAAACCTAATCAATGAAATTCATAAGGTATAGGAAGAAGTCCAGTCAAATATAGCTTTTTTTTTTATTTTTTTATTTTATTTCCTTCCAACCATACTTTTGCATTATAAAGTTAAAATATATATATTTATATAGAACATAAGTAATAAATAGAGGAATGATTCACGTTAATATTTTTCTCATATTTTTCTCATCTCATACTACAAATTCAATATATCAATCATTAGATTTGTAGACTTATGTAGACTCCACACAAATTTAATGGTGAATTCATCTATTCACTATGGAGATAGTTAAAAATATAATTAATTATATCATATCTCTTTATAAAAATTATAACAATTAAGGACCAAAAAATTGAATATGAAGCACAAAATTACATAAAAATAATAATAATAATAATAAAAAGACAAATAAATTGACTATTTAGCATTCTCTTACATTATTTACCATTATCCTTGAATACGACCATGCAAACACAATTTCCAAAACCAAATCAAAATTAATACTAATATAATAAAATATAATTGACTTTTCCATATACTTTTATCAATTCCAATGAAATTCATAGGTCTTGAAAGCAGTCATGTCAATTAGATATTTATTCTTTCGACCATCCTCCATATATATAACATTTAAAAAAATATAAAAATAAACTACTTTTACAATATAAGTAAAAGATATTATAAAAATTAAAGCAGAAAATAGAGTCAAAAGAATGGAATTGAAAGCACAGAGCAAAATAAAAATATGATTTTGAAATAGTTCGAACATGAGTGTTGAGAATAAAGTTATATATTGAATTACAGAATAATGTATAGAAGAGACCTATATATAGGCTAATAATACATACATTGTATGTACATAACTATTGTGGGACAACACTACATATAATCCTCTAATAGCCCCTCAAGCTCAAGGTGGAGTGCTGATAAGTGCCAAATGTTGCATATTTTGACCCCTTTATTTACATTAGTTAATCCTTTAATTGTGTAGTTATTTAATATTTTGCGTTAGTTTTGTGTTTTTAGTGTTTTGTAGGTCATTAAAGAAAAACTACAACTTTAAAGGGAAAAATGAAAAGTTTGGAAGAAAGCATACTTTGAGAAGACCTAGATGATTATGGTTAAGATCAGCCGAATCCAAGAAAAGGTTAAATGGAATTAAAGATCAGATTAGATTAAAGATAGATTGGATAAGATTTCAGATTGGATTCAAATTCGGATGCTGTATACGTTTCAGTATTTTGACTATAACTTTCCGTTCAAATATCAGATTAAAGTGATTCAAACGGCATTGGAAAGCTAACTCAAAAAATACAATTCATTGTGAAATAGGATTTTCCTAATTTGGACGATTACTATTCCAGAATTGCCCACAATAAAAAGTCACAAATCTTGGACGAATCTGTTCCAATTTCAAACTTCTATTTTGATGCAGAGACAGGGTATCCGAATTATCTAGGTTTAATAAGGTTATGAGGACTTTTCTAAACCTATAAATAGACTTCTTTGCATTCAAGAAAAGATACACAATCCAAGAGAGCAAAATTCTTTTGTTTAGTTTTCTTTAAGTTTAGTTTGAGGTTGAGTTTTTCTTTTGTTGTTAAGTTTGAGTTAAAGTAACTATGATTTACATTTCATTAGCTTGCTTAAAGGTTGAACAAATTATTATGTCATTAGAATGAAGGTCCCTTGACTTATTTTTTGGTAAGATATTTCACTTGTTTTGAAATAAATTTTCATGAGCACATTAGCATGTTTTCTTGAGGTATGATGTTTGAGCTTATGCTTGTTTTCTTTGAGATTTGTTGGATAACCTATTGATGAATAACCATTGGCTTGCAAGATATATGTATGTATGTGTATATATATATATATATATATATATAT
>JADOBO010000316.1:20000-27500 GCA_016403345.1 Corylus heterophylla | reverse complement strand
GAAAAAGCCTTGTTCTTGGAAGATCTGTCTTTGTCTGGTACTGCACGGTTCTACTCTGCAAGAACTCTGAATCATTTCTTGAAGCTCATCCTCTTCATCATAAATGATCCGCTTGCCCTGAAATGACCTAGCCCAATAGGAAATCCCACCATTGGGCCTTTCTGATACAATCAAATAGAGTTCCCAAGGGCGCCATATTCTAGGAGCCCAAACTATGTGATTGAATAAATCCTCCTCTATCTGTTGCGTCGAGGACTCCTTCGTTCCCCTTCTTCAAACTCCGATTCGTATTGTTCATAGAGAAATCTCTGATCAACGATAGAACAAGATCCATTTTGCATCATATCTAAGGGATCCTTGGTTCGCCGAAGAAGCAATGTCACTCGATCATTATCAAACTGACTGCAATCTTTTCTGTCCGTGAGGATCCCACCAGGGTGCCTTCTACTTAATAGGCCATGAACTAGATCAGAATCATTCTCAACGAGTCCATAAGAAGTGATCCCATTTTTTCATCGGGTCCGGTAGAGACCAAAGGTCTTGAGCGACCGATCCGGCAGAACAACTCAAAAGATAAAGAAGTATCGCATTTTTCATGCTCGTTCCAAGTTCGAAGTACCATTTGTACAAATAAGAATCCCTTCGTTACATGATTTCTTCTTCATATAGATAGATATAGGATCTATGGAGCAATTACTTAGAAGTACATTTTGTGCAACAGCCCTTCCTATCTGATAGAAAAGGATCCCATGATCATGAACTGATCTTACCTGGGATCGCAAATCCCAAGTTTGTCTATGAAGAGCAGATCTAATTATATCAGTGTCTATAATTAATTTATTCTGTGTAATACTAATCGATAGGGCCTCATTGGTAAGTGCTACAAGATCTCGTACATTGGAACCCATGGTTATGGACCTGAATCCATTAGTATGGAACATTTTCTTTCCAAGTGAAATCCCTAGTATATGAAAGAGTGAAAAGTGCTTTCGTTGTTGTGGAATAAGAAGCCTTCTGTATCTTAATGCATGTATTTAATTTATTCGAGCTATTAGAGGGATCTACTTTTTGGGAAGATGAGTCGAAGCAATAACAAGAATATTTCTAGTGGAACGTCTTTCACAATCCCTGAGAGATAGTTCACTAATAGACCGAGGGATAAGTAATTCGACTCATTCACATCTAGATCATGAATGTTTGGAATCCATATTATGCAAGGAGACATTGCTTTTGCTAATCTGAATTGAAGGGTGATATAAAATCGGTCTATTTCCGGCATCATATCCATAGTTAGCGCATTCGTCATAGTTAGAGCTCCAGCTCCGTATCAAGGTCACGGTCAATATCGTCACTATCATCAATATCGTCACTATCCTCAATAAGAAAACCCTTAGGCTTGTTATCCAGGAACTTGTTCAGAAATACTGTAATGAAAGGAACATAGGAGTTTTCCGCCAGGTATTTGACCAAATAGGATCGTCCAGTTCCTATAGAACCTATCACTAAAATACCCCTAGAGGGGATAGGCTAAGGGAGCGAAAAGGGTTTTCCATGAGATGGGAAATTAAAACTATTAGCCCCACACGAGGTTTGTGAATAAGTGATTGTCTGATAATGAGCAAGGAATATCCGTCTTTCTGCTAAACAGGATGTATTGAACTCATAATTCATTAGATACTTTTATGAATGTAAACTAAGTATCGTAAGTAAATTGCTCCTGGTTGTTCAATCATTTGATAACCAGAGTCATTCTTTGATAAATGATCACTATGAGTCAGACTCAATAGAATTTGATCAATCCTTTTTCTGTCGTTAAGGTGGAGAACTGAACCAAGAATTCTCTTTCTTTATCATCAATCGAATCACTGTTCGAGACCCAGGATTCTATTTTATCATCAATCCAATCACCGTTCACGTTTTTTCTTTTCTTATCAATGAATAGATCTCTTTACTTGTATGACTTAGATGTCTCGTATTTCGAAAAAGCGATTGGATTGATGGGATTTGGTATGATACTTATGAGATCGATGAGATTGATATTCAAATATTTCTTCTTAGAACGTATTGATTTGACCCCATAAGGGACCACCACCCCATAGCATGTTGCCGCCAGAAGCATAACCCCGTATTTCTTCTATAGAATCTCCTAATTGTTCCAGAGCAACTAGAAAGAGATTCTTTAACCATAAAGAATTCAGTTCAGATGTAGGATACCTATCCAGAAGTTTTGCAACTCAATCATGTATGATGGAATCATCAAAGATTTGACCTTTCGAACTCTGTCTGTAACTCACTATAGGCTCGAGAAACAAAGAGAAGATGTGTACGAACGAGATATCCAGCAACAAGAAGAAGGAAAAGGATTGAATAGAGGAACTCCTGAACATTTCGATCTCAGATGTGTCGAATCAATGGTGTAAAAATATAGAAACTAAAAGTAATTCCATTGAGATAAAGTAAGGGCTCGAAAGAGATATCTCCAATCCACTATTCCAATGAATATAAATTATAATTTATAATATATATATATATATTATAAGTAATAATAGTAATAATATATATTATAAGTAATAAATTATATATTACTACTATATAATTTAATATATAATAAAAGTACTCTTTGATTTCTGTCTCCAAGAGCTTTTTAATTCCACAGCCCGGCCTGGCAGTACTGCTGGGCCTTTTGTTCCAATGAATCATAGAAAAATGATTTATTTGATTTGAAAAAGGATACTTGTTATTGAAACAACAACAATCATAATAAAGACTATTTCGATTCCTATGATACAGAATAGAATCAAAGTGCCATTTAATTATTTGATCTTTCTTTTTTTTTCCAGTAAAGTAAATGGAATAAAAAAGAAAGAATGGAACCATATATTCTTGCAGAATTTTATGTTTTGGCGTACATTATCGAACCGTATCCGTCAATGTCAAAGCACCCCATCAAAAAAGGTGTTATTTAGTTATTTAAATGACTCTCTTTCCCTAATTTAATCGGGCCTTGAACAAAGCACGTCAACGCTCTAATTTTCATGATTCTTTCTGATCCTATCTTCTTAATTATTATGGCTAATTTTTTGTTCGACAAAGGATACATTTATATACACAATCACATTGTAGCGGGTATAGTTTAGTGGTAAAAGTGTGATTCGTTCTATTAATCCCGTAATAGTTAGGGTCCCTTCGGAATGTTTGATTACTATTCCGATCAAAAACTTTATTTCTTAAAAGGATTTAATCTTTACCTATCAATGAAAGATTCGAGGAAGAATGGACATTCTCGTGATTTATATCCAAAAGATTCAATTAGAAATTAAAAAAAAAAATTGGATTATGAAATTACGAAACATAATTTGTTTTTAAATTGGATCAATACTTCCAATTGAATGAGTATGAGTAAAGTATCCATGGATAAAGAGAGAAGGGAGTATTTCTAATCGTAACTAAATCTTCAATTTTATGATTTGTATGTATAAGAGAGATTGAAGCAAAATAGCTATTAAACAATGACTTTGGTTTACTAGAGACATCGACATATTGTTTTAGTTTGGTGGAAACAAAACTTTTCCTAAGGATTCTTTCAAATAGAAATAGAGAACGAAGTAACTAGAAAGATTGTTAGAATCCCTCTTCTATAGGGATCATCTAGAAAGCGGGTTGTTTTGAATGCATTCAAACGGAAAAGCTGACATAGATGTTATGGGCCGAAATTCTTTTTTCATTTTTTTTTATTTCGTTTACATCTGACATCTGTGGAATTTATCCATCTTCCATAAAGGAGCTGAATGAAACCAAAGTTTCACGTTCGGTTTTGAATTAGAGACGTTAAAATGATGAATCAACGTCGACTATAACCCCTAGCCTTAAGCTAACGATGCGGGTTCGATTCCGCTACCCGCTTATATCTCTATATTTATTATTCTAGATTTAATATATATATATTATAGATATTATATCTAGAATAATTTATTCATTTATATTTATTATATATTAAAATTAACATTAATTATATTAATATATTAAATAATATAAAAATAATATAATTAATCAGATTAATGTAATTAATCTATATTAATGTAATATACTGAATCGTTGAATTGAATGTGCAATTTGGAATTCTCACATATTCTTTTTCAGAAAAAGATGTGACAATTAAACTAAGAAAAAAGCGTCCATTGTCTAATGGATAGGACAGAGGTCTTCTAAACCTTTAGTATAGGTTCAAATCCTATTGGACGCAATTTATTTCCATATATTTTGTTATATTTCTTTCTACTAGGTATTTTGAATGATTTGAATAAGAGACGCTTATACTTAACTATATATTATAATATTATAGTTATAACTTCTTTTTATAGTTATAATTTATTTTATCTTAATATGAAATCTATTATATTATAGAATATGAAATATATTAATAATTTATAATATAAACTATAATAAAAAGAAAAAAAAGTTATCTAAAAGAATTTTTTATACATACTTGTTCCTGAAGTAGAAATTATACTTGTTCCTGAAGTAGAAAGCGTTCCATTTGTTCTTGAATAGCTTTTCAAAAGGGCTTCTGCTTCCTCAGTGAATGTCTTGGTGGAAGATATAATTTCTTGAACTGAGGTTTATTCGTTTTTAAGTACGTAACTCACTGAGAAATTTCTTTACCTGTCCAATTTCTAATGAATCAAGATAACCATTCGTTCCAGTATAAATAGTCATTATCTGTTCTTCCACCGTGAGAGGATCTGCTTGAGATTGTTTGAGCAACTCGCGTAATCGTTGACCTCTTGCCAATTGATTCTGAGTAGCTTTATCGAGATCAGAAGCGAATTGTGCAAAGGCTTCTAATTCTGCGAATTGCGCCAATTCCAATTTTAATTTGCCGGCTACTTGTTTCATGGCTTTAATTTGAGCTGCGGATCCTACTCTGAGACGGAAATACCCACGTTAATAGCAGGTCTGATTCCAGCATTGAATAGATCGGCAGATAAGAATATTTGTCCATCTGTAATCGAAATTACATTAGTAGGAATATAAGCGAAACATCTCCCTGATTGGGTCTCAACTATTGGTAAAGCAGTCATACTTCCTTCACCTAAATGAGAACTTGATTTAGCGGCTCTTTCCAAAAGTCGTGAATGCAAATAAAAACATCCCCTGGATAAGCTTCATGACCCGGTGGTCTTCGTAATAGAAGAGACATTTGGCGATAAGCCTGTGCTTGTTTGGACGGATCATCATAAATGATTAAAGTGTGTTGTTCACGGTACATAAAATATTCAGCCAGAGCGGCTCCTGTATAAGGAGCGAGGTATTGTAATGTAGCCGGAGAATCCGCCGTTTCAGCTACCACAATCGTGTATTCCATTGCTCCCTTTCTTGTAAAGTAGTTACTACCTGAGCCACAGAAGATGCTTTTTGACCAATAGCAACATAAACACATATTACATTTTGCCCTTGTTGATTGAGAATCGTATCTGTGGCTACTGCTGTTTTACCGGTCTGTCTGTCTCCCACTAATTCTCGCTGACCACGTCCTAGGGATCATCGAATCAATAGCAATAAGTCCTGTTTGAAGAGGCTCATATACGGAACGTCTAGAAATAATACCAGGAGCGGAGATTCAATTAACTGAGATTCAGAAGCTGAAATTTCCTCGACCGTCAATAGGTTTAGCTAGGCATTTATAACACGACCTAAATAAGCCTCACTTACTGGTATCTGAGCAATTTTTCCTGTTGCTTTTACAGAACTTCTTTCTTGTATCATCAAACCGTCACCCATTAATACAACACCAACATTGTTTGATTCCAAATTTAGAGCAATACCTATTGTACCCTCTTCAAATTCTACTAATTCACCCGCCATTACTTCATCAAGACCATAAATACGGGCAATGCTGTCGCCTACTTGAAGTACGGTACTGGTATTTACAACCTTACTTCTATTATATTGCTCAATATCACGAATAATATTACTAATTTCATCTGCCCGAATGGTTACCATGAGTATTTCTTAATTTAATATTTAATTATTTTTTTTTCAAAAAAATAATGCCTACAGAAGGACTAATCGGTTATTTCTTTCAGCGTCCCAAACATGCCAATATTAGCATTAATGGTACGTAAATGTAACTCGTTGTTCAAAGAACTATTCAAAGTTCCTAGAGCTCCTTGTAAGGCTTGTTGGAAACCCGTTGTCGGACTTGATTAATCGTTTTGTTGTTCAAAATGAATGGTTTCATTTTTGTAAATTCTAATTGTTCCAAAGTTTTATAAGTTGAATTAATCAAATTCAATTTTTCTCGTTCTATATCAGAGTATCCATTCACTGAAACTGCTCGGCTTCCATTTCCACTTCCTTAAACGTGCCCGGCTTTTTCCAGTTGTTCAACGGCCTCGCGCAGTTCTTCTGAATTTTGAATAGTCTTCAAGATCCTCTGTTTTCGATTATCTAATAAATCATTTAATGAAAGTAGATTATCTTTCCATTTATTTCAAAACTTCCACGATCCCTTCCTGAACCAAACATGAATCTTTCGATTCATTTCTCCGCCCAATTATACTTCAATTATTTATGAGAAATTCTATATTTTTTTTTTGAATATAATGAGCCTATCCTCCTTCTCTATTCATATTCAAAAAGATCTCAAAACTGATCACTAATCCAAGACCAGAATATTGGAGGACTCTTCTGACCAAACAAATAATTGTCAGCAACGTTGTTTTTTTTTTTTCAAATCCAAAGAATTCTTCTTAATTTATACGTAGGTCGTTGATTCAGCATTGATAAAAAGGAGGGTTGAAATACTCATAATTTTTTCCAAATTGCAAAAATAAAAATTAAAGATAAAGGGTTCAAATCATTTTATCGACATGAGTGTTCTATATCGAAAAAACTTTCTAACTATTCATTTTGAAACCATTTTCATATTAACATTAAAATATTAACCTAGTAGTAGAAAGAGTACCTTGCTGAGTGTGGACTTCAAACGGTTTAGTTTTAACCATGTTAATTGTTCCACATTATTGGTTGATAGAGAATCAAAGTAGATTTACCAATGAATCGCGAAATGCTATGGTTCTGAAATATGATTTATTAATTTATTCAAAAGTAATCTGCGCGATCATGCACCTTTCCAGTTATAACGAAAAAAGTGCAGTTGGTTGATCCAGCCTATTCTTGAAATAAACAACTCGCACACACCCTTTCCAAAAAGATCAATACACCGAACACTACACTTAGATTTATTAGATTTGTTGCTAAAATATCGGTATTAAACCCGAAACTCCTGGCGGATGACCAGTAACCCAAGGAAAGGAAAGAATCGGTTACATTTTTCATAAGATCTCCTCTTCTATTTCTATATAGATAGACTAATTATCTTTATTTTTCTTTTTATATATCTTTCTTTATATCTTTATTTTTTTGCAATTTCCTATTTTATATTTTATTTTAACTTTTTTAGAAAGAAAATGAAACTAGAGTTCAAAATATAAAATA